>JAMZAV010002999.1:0-115735 GCA_024449915.1 Sweltsa coloradensis
TGGTGAAGGGCGGGGGGGGGGGACTGAAATGAAAACGGGGAGGGTACGTTTCTTGCTTCATTATGATGCATCGTAAAAAAGTGTAATATCGTAAAAGACGCGCTAAAGGCGCCACTGCGTGCCCCCCCCCCCCCCCTCCTACCTGTAGCTGGTTCCGACCAGGCATTTGGGACCAATAGCCATGGGATTTTCCTACTCATATCCCCGAAGCTAGAGTGGCGCATTATGATCTAACGGTTGACGCGCCCGTAAGCCAAATAAACTAAATTCATGTAGTCTTGATTGAATAAGCATGCGAAAATATTTTTATTTACTTATCCCCGTACCTAGGTCCATTTCGAAGGTCCTCCTGTAACAACCTTTCGTCTTGATGTTCCGCTGATTGTCGGATGGACCACAGATTTGAATGTCTCCATTCTGGGTAACATAATAAACTTTGTAAATCTTCAGAGAACACAATTTTGGTCTTCTATAAATGCTCTGCTTCAACATGACCCCGATACTTTATTCTTGCTACTCCTGCTCGGGTTATGTGTTTTTCCCATGTGCAACATTTTTCACATGAGGCATCCAAAGTTTCTTTTTTGTGGGTGGGGTCATGCTGAGCAAAGTACTCGCATTGTTAGCACTCCTCATGCCCAAGTTTTTGTAAAAGTAATATCTTCATTTCTTTTAACATATTTCGATAACGCTCCTAGGAGCAAGTTACCAATGGATGTTTAATGACAAAATCAGCATGCATGAAGGTCTTCGTTATGTCGCTTGGTAAGTATCGTTTGTTTGGCGCGTGTTCTCGTCTGTAGTGCGACACACTCGGCTTGAACGATTCAACGTGCAAAGAAATGATTGCACGTTCATTTTTTCGGTTGCACGAGGCCTTTTACCTTGCTCATCTTTGTTCGGAAAAATTGAGTTTGATGGGGTGTGACACAAGATATTGTGCAACCCCAGTGTCGTTATTTTCGTGAAGCCAAGTGTGGTTAGAAAAAAATCTTTTACACACATCTTCAGGGACATTATTGGCCCCTTTCAAGGTGTATTTAAAAGAGTTTTGTCTCTTGGCAACTTCACCAGGTCCACTGGTCCATCGCGCTACGGCAATTTTGTACACATGCTTAAAAAGAAAATTCGCCTTTCCATCCACGACTTTGCCCAAAATTGTGTATTTAGCTCAACACGTCGATCTTGCGAAATCTTAACATAGCACTTCTTCTTACACTTCTCACAAGGTGGATGTACCGGGTGTTTTAATTTTATAGTCTTAATTTTAGCTAAATTTCTTCCATGTAGTTGTAACACTGATCTAAAAGCATTCTTTCAAACGGCAACTTAAAGAAAAGTGATGCGAAGAATGGCATATCATGCAAAATAATAAGCTTCGTGAAATAAAAGACGATGTAACACCCTGGATCTCTTCAAGGCGCTCTTCTCCACGAGAAGAGGTTGTTCTGACCCGTCTACGCATTGGACACACACATCTTACTCAAGCATCTTTTAAGAGGCGAAGATCCACCTTCATGTGAGCAGTGTGGTGAAAGTTGAACTGGTAAGCACATTTTAGTAGAATGTCCCCAACACATAGACGATAGGAATGATTTTAAAACTAAAACCTAATTTAAAAGAAATTTTATCCGATGAATCTGAGAATATAACCAATGTTCTTAAATATCTGAAATCAACAAAGCTGTATAATAGAATTTAAAAAATAGCACATCACTCTAAAAGAGAAACACGGGCACTTATTACCTTAGTGTTGTGTGCCCTTAAACCCTAATAACTAACTTACTCTTTCATGTGGGGTAATCATACTTCCCTTTTTCCGTTTTTAGGGAGACCTTTTTTTGTAGATCAACTACCGGTACAGCTTCTTCTGTTTGATCCAGGGCTTCTACTTTGCTGGTCAAAAGCTTCTTCCATTTCAACCTCAACCTCAACCTTCTCGTGGTTTGGTCCGTGATTGGGGGAGTTTCACTCCCTGAAGCTAATGGCGAGCTCTGGGTCGTCGTCGGGGAACCTTCCCCTCCCTTGACTATTTGCTCGACGGTGACAACAATGTCAACACGGACGGATCATGACACGGACGGAGACGACCGCGACGTGGGGGAAACCCCTGCCCTCCCCATACGCTTGTGGCTGGTTTCTGACCAGCACAGGCCTGTCCACCCCTTGTCCCCCGCGTCATCCCTTACGTCCCTCCCTTCGTCTCGATTAGCCAAGTTGCATAAATATGAGACGTTTAAAACAATATCCAATCTAAAAAATCCCTACTCCTTAGATGCAACTAGCATTCTGAGATAGGTAATCAAATACAATAATGATTTGTAAGAACTTGTTGAAGAGTGGAACGTAGTAGGCGAACTTAAATGTACCTGTGTTTGCAGCTAGATGTACGTGACACATTTCCTTCTTTCCCAAGCTCAATACATACAAAACAACTGGATGTTTTGTTTATATATGTAAAAATGTGAATAGCTGTTTGTAAATGGATAAACAAATCACAAATGACGAAATCCAACTTTACCTGGTTTTGTAATTTCTGATTCGTTATAACCCAAATAATCAATTTCACCTATGGGAGTGTTTCCCGGCTTATGGCGACAAAAATTTTAAATAAATTCTGTTGACATGATTTATAAAAGATCAATTTATTAACAGACGTGAATAAGCAAAGTAAAATGTATAAATTATTTCATTTTCCTAATCACGATAACCATGGCTCTGCACATGACATAATGTTTTGTTTACACGTTATTTTTGAAATGTAATTACTAATGGCTGTGTCGCAATAGGGGTGGCCTTCCCCCTTCTCATTTTTTTATTCATTTATATTTGCATATCAACAGTTTAGGAGTGCTTTGCATGTCAACTGCAAGTAGTTTAGCATACTGACCAATTAGACATTAACCACTTTGCATACTGACCAATTAGACATTAACCACTTTGCATACTGACCATTTAGACATTAGCCAATTTGCATACTGACCCATTAGACATTAACCACTTTGCATACTGACCCATTAGACATTAACCACTTTGCATACTGACCCATTACGATATGGCCATTATAATTAGGGTGAATAAATTCTTAAATGACTTATTAACTAATCAAGTGGAATTTTCAATTTTAAATCAATATTAATTGTGATTAATATTGATACGTTACAAGACTAGATGCGAGCTGGAGAAGCATCTCTAAATTCTAGGCTGATTTCAAGGTAGTCGAAGCATCTCGAGGCGGGGGTTAAATGGAAACACCTGCAAGGCTACGCAGTTCAGAAAAAGATAATTGATGTCAACAAGGGCTTATGAAAGGAAAGTAAGTCGACGATAGACATCCGTCTGGGTTGTAGTATGGGGGTGTCTCGAGGACCGCAGGCTCCCTGACAGTAGGTCGCGCCAGATCATTCCGCAAGAGCGAACACAGAGATAATTGGCGATGTTATCGGACTTTCCGAGTATGGAACTGCGTGGTTGTAAAAGTAGAAATCCAGTCCTAAGGTAGGGGCGAGTTAACAGGAGACTCACCCATAGGGCATATGTCCAGGGGTATCGCCATAAGAAAACCAGTCTCAAGTTGAGGTTGCTTCAACCATATAATTGGTCAGTTCCTAGTAAACGAGAAACTTCGATGGAGTGGGGGTTGCTTTCTACGCAAGTTTTGCAGGATAATGCGGGAACAAGAGGATAGTGGTAAAAAGACGGTGGTAGTGGTGTATGGTGTTTTCTTGAGGTCCCAGAGTGGACGTGTTGGTCGTGTGGTGGCCTATAGGGCGTGTGGATCAAGCCACAGTTGTGAAGATGGAGGCAACTCACCTGTGCCTAGGAGATATGATTCGGTAAAGTGCGTTTAGATGAGTGCCTATGGTACGGGACATAGTACTCATGTTAGGAAGATTAGAGTTGTCGTGTGAATAGGATCAGTGTGAGCGGATATAGGAAGTTCAATAAGGCATAATAATCAAAAGTGTGTGTTTATTTTCATTGGAATTGAGGTTCGTCTACGAACATTTTGTACTTTTGTATGTGTCTACTGACCATAATATCTACGTGAGGTTCATCTACGAACATTTTGTATCTTGTATATGTGTCTACTGACCATATATCGACGAACATTTTTTGTATTTTGTATGTGTCTACTGACCATAATATCAACGTGAAGTTTATCTAAAAACATTTATCATCAAAGACAATCACCGTACGCAAGAAACAATCATTAACTCTTATTGATTACAATTACCTCATTTAAAAAGACTACATTCAAGCGCCGACCGTCTCTTCAAGAAACAAAGACAGTAATTAGCGGAGTGTATGTGAACTGTAACCCATACGGGGCCGATCACCAGTGATACATTAGCAATCTTCAGGAAGTGTTAACAACGCATAACAGGATTACTACGTACCCACGTCAAGATCCCCCAAGTATTCCCCCAATAGTGCTACGTTATCAACGTCAATAACATTACACCAATACATAAGGATTACGTCAACGACTTCAACAACGGCTAAGTACCTGTCTTATGACAGTTTTCATTAAACCACAATATAATTCTGTAAACTTGTAGTAGTGCTGTATTAGTCTGTCGCCATTATTCAAATTAACGAGCTCTTAGGTAGGATGTAAAACCAGTGTATCGCCATAGTAATCGTCAATAGTGAACCAGATATTGTGAAACGTTAAATGCCTACATATGTGTAGTAGTAGTAGTAAACCTAGTCACGCACTCCTTACGTCACTAAACCATATGCATAATATTTACTGAAAGTGAACGCAGACGGGGACGGAGACCCAAAGGTGACGCCAGCAGAGGTAGGTAGAGTAGACCTGAGAAAGGTGAAATAATATAATTGTTGTTTAATTACAAATCATCTAAATATTAACTGATTTTCTAACTTTTAATAAGGGGTTTTGTGTTCAAGGACTTGAGCTAGATAAAATACTATGTAATTTGTGAGATCGGTTCCAATCCGGGCAACGACAGGGTCTGATCGCCACAATGTGTCACCCGAACGTGGGCCCGATTATGAACTACGACCCGAGAGTTCTTTTAAATTATCCACTTTCTTAATTTAGTCGTGACCGCACAATGTGCCGCCGCAACTAGAGGCTCGATTAGTAAATACGACCACGAGATTAAGAAAAGGTTAGAAAAACAGTTTGGCGCCCTAACAACCGGTAGAGACAATTAAAATAGTAAAAGAGATTTTTTTTCAAGATTATAAAAATGTCCGAAAAACAGAAAGAGCCGACCATGTGGGAATTAATGGAGTTCATGAGAAAACAGGCAGAGGAATCAAAAGAGGAAAATAATAGACGGGCAGATAGTTTTGACGCTAAATTAGATAAACTATTACAAATCATAGGAGGAGGGGGACTGGCATTGAATATGGAAAAACAGGAGTTGGGAGATAATGAAGTAATGAGTGAGATGAGTAATGATAAGAATGAGGGAGTAGTTGTTGTGGATAATAGTCGACACAGCGTAGAGATGGAGGTAGAGTGTGCCGATAGCAATAAAAGCTTAGTGGAGGAGAGAGTTAATGATGATAAGAGTGTTAAGGACGATGATAATTGTTTGGAAATTGTAGAGGTGGAGATAGATCAGGTGGATGATAAGGAAAGTTTGGTTGGTAAAAGAGCTATGTGTGAAGAATTGATTGATAAGGAAGTTGGAAGTGTAGTGCTGATAAAAGCAAGGAGTAGAAATATGTTTGGAATCGGAATGATAAGGATTAGTGAGGAAAAATGGGGTGACTGGAATAGTCATAATGAGGACACATTTGTAAAGGAGTGAAGAAAAGGGAGTAGACCTTGAGTGGGAAATGACAGTTGAGTGGGTTCAACGAGAGAGATTGGAGATAAGAGTAGATCGAGAACTAGTTGAAACCGATAGTGGTAGGAGAATAGACTTGTTCGGAAAAGAACATATGAGAGGCCTAGTGGGGGGTCGTAAAAAAAGATTGGAGGCGTGTGTGTTGGCGAGATTTAAAATGAAATCTCTAGTACAGAAGGACAAGAGAGAGAAAAGTAAAGTAAAAATGAAAGAAGTGGTGTAGCCACAAACGATGATAAAAAAAAATGATTTGACAGTGAGCAACAATTAGTATAGGATGTAGATAAATGTTCATGTTAATCTAAAAAAAAAAAAAAAAAAAAAAGGGGGGAACTAAGTCAGATATCAAAGTTTAGTGGTTTTGAATTCTAAGTAATTTGGCGGGACTTGAGTAGAATTTAATCAGCATTTTAATGGGAGGTTAGTCTGCATTACTGAAGGGGGAAGGGCATAAAATATGGATGATTATGTTGATAAGTGTTGACTATGATGAAGGGATGAAGTAAGTAGGATTTGATGAGATTTGAGTTGATAAGAGAGGCGATTTTGCGATTTGATGAGATTTGAGTTGATAAGAGAGGCGATTTTTTGCGATTTGATGAGATTTGAAGTTGATAGGAGAGGCGATTTAAGGGTGAGTTGATTTGATTTATGACGAGGATTATGAAATATGAAAAGAGTTGTGATTAGTTATTGATTTGTGCCAGTCCAAAGTAGGTAGCGACTAGTCTTATTCTAATGGGGGGGTTGTAAATTTGTGTTCATGTTTCAATTACTGGGGTGTATTTACCAGAATCTTTGGGGATGTGACTTGAGGCCTATATATAAAAAAAAAGGATATATAGTAGTTAGAGATTAATTAAAATTAATTAGGATAGAAATGAACCTTAAATTAATGCGTGTTAGGTTAGTGCTCACTGGTCAAACATTTTAACTGTAAGGATGTATAGTTCATAGCAAGGGGGGGTTGTTTCCCGAGAAAACAGTGTTCAAGGAGGCGATAGTGTTGATAAAATCTCTTAACGTGTCAAACTGTCCACTAAGGTCTGCAAGGAGCATTTCGACCTATACGAGGGACCCCTAATTGTAGCATGTTTAGCAGGTAACAATGCATATGGTTTGGTCACGGAGGGAGGGGTGTCTAAAGGGGTATTCAATGTGGTCAATCTGAAACCCTATAGAACCCTAGAAATGCCACACTAGCCTATAAAGTACATGAAAGGGCTAAATAAAAAGTTCTAGGTACAATATGTAAATAAAGGTAGAGAAATTAAACAAATCAAGGATGTGCTATTGTTCAACGGGAACAATAGCCGAGACGAGTTAATTTCTCTATCTAAATCGTAAGGAAACAATGTAATTTTAAGTACCAACCATTAAGAAGCAATAATGGTTCAAAAAAAAAAGGTTTTGTTGTGTGTTTATAAAAAATTTGTTTAGGAAATAATGACTGTCAATTATATAATTTTTATTAATTTTTATTGATTATTTGCACCTAAAGTGCAAATTTTAGACTGATAAGGTAGGATTAAAAAGGTAGCGATAAGGAACTGTAAGATTAGCTTTGAAAAGGAATTTGATTATCTAGGGTCAAGACACTCAATAGGGAGACTGGAATCGATGATTGCTAGGGGGATGTAGTGCACTAATTGATTCCATGATGATTTATGTCTGCATTGATGAAATGAGAGGCTTCACCGAGGTAATTGATTGAGTAAATGATAACTCTTGAGCATCTCCAAATAGTTATTTAGGTATGTTCATTAGTGAAGAGACGGTATGTCTAATCTTATTTTGTTCATTGTCAGGTAGGGGGATGGCTCGTGATCCGGCCCTACCTTTGCTCTATTTTTTATATTAGCATATCTTCGAAGTAACTTGCAATCACTTAGCTGTCCGAGTAGAGAGTATCATGAATTTTTTTCTGTTGTTGTCTGGTAATTCCGGGAAGTTTTCCGCAGTACTCAGCGACATAAGGGTTAGAAAGAATGTGAGGTGAAATTAATTGGTGTCAAATCACTTCAAACGTTGTCCGGTCACCTATTTAGGCAGTATCTTGAACTAGGATGTGAATGGGAAATAAAAGCAATCTGAAAGGGAACAATTACGCTAATCTTTGATCAATCCATCAGTTAGTAAGGTATAGGATGAGGCTTGAATGAATGGAGAGAGAGAGAGAGAAATAGGTCAACTGGCCCAGCTGTACGGAAGAGCGTACGAGGAGGTGGGGGTGGTTCCACCTGTTTACCGGGTGAATCCGGAAGAGCAAGTTGTCGACCTTGTCTAGGGCCAGGTAGTGGACACTGAATGGACGGTATGAGGAAGGGTTGCTGTTGTAAGAATGTCAACAAACCTTACGCAATCTCGACCTATAGTCAGTGCCACTTAAGGTCAACTATAGTCCATTCAAGTCAAGTTGTTATCGTTTAGGACTTAGAATTTTTCCAAAAATTCTAGAATTTTAAATTTTGTTATTGGTGAAGGGTTGTTTGAATGATGATTGTCCGCAACTGAAGGAGGAAGTTTAAGATTTAGGATTCTATAATGAGACTTTGAATAGTCGAGTTTTATTTTTTGGTTTTAAAAAAAATGGAAGTGGTAGAGATAGGTAAAATTTTAAATAATTTCTTGATTTTGCATTTTTCCTAGGGGGTATTGTCGCGATAGGGGTGGCCTACCCCCTTCTCATTTTTTTATTCATTTATATTTGCATATCAACAGTTTAGGAGCTGCTTTGCATGTCAACTGCAAGTAGTTTAGCATACTGACCAATTAGACATTAACCACTTTGCATACTGACCATTAGACATTAACCACTTTGCATACAAACCAATTACGATATGGCCATTATAATTAGGGTGAATAAATTCTTAAATGACTTATTAACTAATCAAGTGGAATTTTCAATTTTAAATCAATATTAATTGTGATTAATATTGATACGTTACAAGACTAGATGCGAGCTGGAGAAGCATCTCTAAATTCTAGGCTGATTTCAAGGTAGTCGAAGCATCTCGAGGCGGGGGTTAAATGGAAACACCTGCAAGGCTACGCAGTTCAGAAAAAGATAATTGATGTCAACAAGGGCTTATGAAAGGAAAGTAAGTCGACGATAGACATCCGTCTGGGTTGTAGTATGGGGGTGTCTCGAGGACCGCAGGCTCCCTGACAGTAGGTCGCGCCAGATCATTCCGCAAGAGCGAACACAGAGATAATTGGCGATGTTATCGGACTTTCCGAGTATGGAACTGCGTGGTTGGTAAAGTAGAGAATCAATTCCTAAGGTAGGGGCGAGTTAACAGGAGACTCACCCATAGGGCGTATGTCCAGGGGTATTGCCATAAGAAAACCAGTCTCAAGTTGAGGTTGCTTCAACCATATAATTGGTCAGTTCCTAGTAAACGAGAAACTTCGATGGAGTGGGGGTTGTTTCTACGCAAGTTTTGCAGGATAATGCGGGGAACAAGAAGACAGTGGTAAAAAGACGGTGGTAGTGGTGTGTGGTGTTTTCTTGAGGTCCCAGAGTGGACGTGTTGGTCGTGTGGTGGCCTATAGGGCGTGTGGATCAAGCCACAGTTGTGAAGATGGAGGCAACTCACCTGTGCCTAGGAGATATGATTCGGTAAAGTGCGTTTAGATGAGTGCCTATGGTACGGGACATAGTAACTCATGTTAGGAAGATTAGAGTTGTCGTGTGAATAGGATCAGTGTGAGCGGATATAGGAGTTCAATAAGGCATAATAATCAAAAGTGTGTGTTTATTTTCATTGGAATTGAGGTTCGTCTACGAACATTTTGTACTTTTGTATGTGTCTACTGACCATAATATCTACGTGAGGTTCATCTACGAACATTTTGTATTTTTGTATGTGTCTACTGACCATAATATCTACGTGAGGTTCATCTACGAACATTTATCATCAAAGACAATCACCGTACGCAAGAAACAATCATTAACTCTTATTGATTACAATTACCTCATTTAAAAAGACTACATTCAAGCGCCGACCGTCTCTTCAAGAAACAAAGACAGTAATTAGCGGAGTGTATGTGAACTGTAACCCATACGGGGCCGATCACCAGTGATACATTAGCAATCTTCAGGAAGTGTTAACTACGCATAACCAGGATTACTACGTACCCACGTAAAGATCCCCAAGAATTCCCCCAAAAGTGCTACGTTATCAACGTCAATAACATTACACCAATACATAAGGATTACGTCAACGACTTCAACAACGGCTAAGTACCTGTCTTATGACAGTTTTCATTAAACCACAATATAATTCTGTAAACTTGTAGTAGTGCTGTATTAGTCTGTCGCCATTATTAAATTAACGAGCTCTTAGGTAGGATGTAAAACCAGTGTATCGCCATAGTAATCGTCATAGTGAACCAGATATTGTGAAACGTTAAAATGCCTACATATGTGTAGAAGTAGTAGTAAACCTAGTCACGCACTCCTTACGTCACTAAACCATATGCATAATATTTACTGGAAAGTGAACGCAGACGGGGACGGAGACCCAAAGGTGACGCCAGCAGAGGTAGGTAGAGTAGACCTGAGAAAGGTGAAATAATATAATTGTTGTTTAATTACAAATCATCTAAATATTAACTGATTTTCTAACTTTTAATTAAGGGGTTTTGTGTTCAAGGGACTTGAGCTAGATAAAAATACTATGTAAATTTGTGAGATCGGTTCCAATCCGGGCAACGACAGGGTCTGATCGCCACAGCTGCTTGCCCTAATCTGGGCACCGTTCCATTCAACCTGCTCTCCACATCTCCCTGTTCATATGCCTTCCGGGCTGGATCAGGTGGTGTTTGGCCTACACGTATTTCGAAATTGTTTGCTATTTATTTTCATTTCTTCATACTAGGAGGCAGTGATGAGATTTCTGTCTTTTGACTTTTAAAACATAAATTTTTGATTGTTACTTCGGTCCATGGCATCTGTTCAATACGTGCCTTTCGTTTTGTGTGGAAAATATATCATTTACTCACTTTACATCTTACATTATTCATTTCCTCTGGAATATTAACAACATTTATTGGTCCTCCGGAAAGCCGGATAATATCGTTTTATCCGGATTATTTGGTAATTGTTAACGCCCACGGGGAAAAAAGTGTGAGTTAAAGTGAAGTTTGTGAAGCGGGTTTACGCCATTTTTCCTCTGCTGCAATGGATCAACTCCTAGCAAGGAAACGTGTTCTCAAGTGTAATGTGACTCGTCTTGAAAACACCATCAACAACGTGCAGACCGGTGAGTTATCAATATCATCAATCAAGGTACATAAAGAACGAGTGCATCAATTTTCTACAGAAAGCGACAGCCTACTGCACGCCGTCAGTGCTGCGTCGGAAGATGATGCCGAATTCGAGCAGTATGAGACTGATATTAACGACGTTTTTGAAAGGTTGGTGGCCATTAGGATTAGATTATTGGACCTAGGAACCGATCACGTCGGCGCTGTGACAACCACGTCCACCGAAGCTAGGCCTAGACCCAGTGAAGTAAGGTTACCTAAGCTTCAGCTGCCGACGTTTGATGGCAGCATACAGTGTTGGCTATCATTCAGAGATCTCTTCGAGGCGGCAGTACACAACAACAGTCAATTGTCTGGAGCTGAGAAACTGCAATATCTTAAGTGTTCCCTACAAGGTGAGGCTGCTGCTTTACTCCAGTCTATTCCTGTGACCAGCGCTAATTACAGCGAAGCGTGGGAATTGTTGACGTCACGATACCAAAATACGCGGGAAATCGTAGACAGAGTTCTAATGCGTATGTTCTCCCAGTCTGTCCTACAACAGGAGTCAGCTGTTGCATTACGCAAGTTGTTAGACACAACTTTGGAATGTACCAGGTCCTTGGCAGTTCTTGGTCAACCTGTCGAACATTGGGACGCTGTGCTTGTGTTCCACACCGCTGGTAAGATGGACAGTGAATCTCGGCGTCAATGGGAGCTGTCACTCACAACTAAGGAGCCGACAACTTTCAAACAGTTAACTGACTTCATTGAGCACCGTGCTCGAGCACTCGCTGCTGCGGGTAGGCCCACCCTTAATCACAAGGGTCCTTCACCCAGTAGTTACAAAGTCAACTTACCCGAAGCAGACGACTTCACATCTCAGTGTGTCTCAGCAACAGGGGATTCCATCATGCGTCAAGTGCGCAGGAAGTCATTTCCTTCACAAGTGTCGTCACTTTCTTAACGACAACGTACACGACCGTCATTCATTTGTAAAGAGCAAATCATTATGTTTCAATTGTTTACGGGCAAAACATACTGCTAGAGACTGTACTTCCGGTAGTTGCCGCATGTGCCAAAAACTGCACCACACATTGCTGCATTTCAATGAAACAGTCTCAGGGGAACAACAAGATGAGGTCAAGTCTACGGAGTCTACTGCCGTCTCCTCCCATTTCTCAACGGAATCGATTTCGTCAATGGTGTTGCTTTCAACAGCCATAATCAATGTGCGGGATATACATGGTGTAAGCAGACCATTACGAGCGTTGTTAGATTCAGCATCTGAGGCTAGTTTTGTTACAGAAAACTGTGTTCAAAAGCTTGGATTGCGAGCACAGTCGACTCAGGTGTGTGTCTCAGGTTTGGCCTCCACTAGCGTAGGCAAGTGTCGTGGCGTCATACAATTGAATTTTACTTCAACATTCAATAATGAAGAGTCCTTTGCCGTCGAGGCTTTAGTTCTGCCCAAGGTTACAGGAACTCTTCCGAGAAATCAAGTCAATATTGAGGGAAATTGGTCACATCTTAATGGCTTAAGTTTGGCAGACCCATCATTCAACATTCCAGGAAGTATCGATGTTCTTCTCGGAGCAGATGTTTACCCATTGATTTTGCGCTCTGGTCGTTGTTCAGGAAACATTGGTTCACCCATAGCACTGGAAACAGCACTTGGATGGGTACTTTCGGGTCCCATTAATGCACCTGGTCCTAAGTCACCAATAGCAACACTGCATGTTCAGTGTGACATGGACAATACTTTGCGTAGATTCTGGGAATTAGAAGAAATACCTTCTGCAAACTTACTGACTCCAGAAGAGAAGCTGTGTGAAAAGCATTTTGAAAAGTCTCACCGGAGAGACGATTCTGGTAGATTTATAGTTGAACTTCCATTTCGGAAAGACAGCCCGAGGCTTGGGCTATCCCGCAATCAGGCGGTCCATCGACTCGCTTCCCTGGAGCGTCGGTTGAAATACCAACCTGATAAAAGGCAGCAATATGATGAGTTCATGTCTGAATACTTGTCACTGGGTCACATGGAGCTTGTTCCTCAAAGTCAACTAACCAAGCCCTTGAGTGAAGTGTATTACATTCCTCACCATCCAGTCATGAAGGAGAGCAGTACAACCACAAAGTTGAGGGTTGTATTTGACGCTTCAGCGAAGTCTTCTTCGGGTGCATCCTTGAATGACAAACTAATGGTTGGACCTAAGCTGCAAGACGATATCGTTCCTATACTGATTCGGTTCCGAAAATACATCATTCCTCTAGTAGCCGATATCGCCAAAATGTATCGACAAATTCGGGTTGATCACTCACATGTCGATTATCAAAGAATAGTGTGGAGAACGAAGCCAGGTGAACCAATACAAGACTTCAGACTGTTAACAGTTACTTATGGTGAAGGTTGTTCTTCTTATCTTGCCACGAAATGCCTTCAACAACTGGCAAGGGATGAAGAAAGGTTATTTCCAAAGGCAGCACCTGTTGTGATAAGGGACTTCTACGTCGACGACTTGATGACGGGTGCTGATACCATTGACGAGGCTCGTCAGCTTCAGGATGAACTTATTCAACTAACGAACAAGGGTGGTTTCGAGCTCCGCAAATGGTTATCGAATACCCAAGAAGTTATCGAAGCAGTTCCGGAACCAATGCGAGAACTTAACATGCCTTTGATCATCGATGAAGATAAATCAGTAAAAACATTGGGACTTCAGTGGCATCCAGCAGCTGATCAGTTCTCATTTACTGTAAACCAACCCCCTAGCCAGAGTGTTATCACCAAACGCAAATTACTATCTGACCTTGCCAAGGTGTTTGATCCCCTGGGATGGCTTTCACCAGTGACCATTAATGCCAAGCTATGTTTCAATCATTGTGGAGATTGGACGTTGGATGGGACGATGAGCTTCCAGAAAACATCTACAATGCGTGGAGACAATATTGCGAAGATCTTCCCCTCATACAAGACATCAGAATTAATCGATGCATTCAAGCACCCCAGCCAACAATGTCAGAACTGGTAGGCTTCTGTGATGCCTCTGAAGCTGCATATGCTGCTGTAGTCTACCTGCGCACTATGTACTCAGATGGTACTGTCATGGTTCAACTAGTGGCTGGTAAAACAAAGGTGTCACCGATACGACAGGTCTCCATTCCTCGGTTGGAACTTTGTGGCGCGGTATTACTTGCTAGACTTGTTGTTCTAGTTCAAAGTGCCCTTTGCATTAACCGCGATAAAAATCCTGTTGTGGACAGACTCCACTATTGTGCTGGCCTGGTTAGCATCGCATCCAAAACGTTGGAAGACATTCGTAGCTAATCGGGTATCAGAGATCCAAGAACTTGTTCCTTCCAAACACTGGCATCATGTGATCAGCAGTGACAACCCTGCTGACTGTGCCTCCCGTGGTTTGACTCCTTCTGCTTTCGCTCAACAATCATTATGGTGGACAGGTCCTCTATGGCTCCACGACACAGTGTTACCACACTCCAGTGGAGAACCTGTAGACCAGCAGACGCTGCAGACCGAAGAGAAGACAGTCGTGATGAGTGCACATACTAAGCTTGATACCTCACTGTTAGACAAGTGGTCTTCTCTTTCTACACTTGAACGTGTGACAGCGTGGTGCATGCGTTTCATTGATAATTGCAGAGTTGAGCGTCAAAAACGATTACTCCAACCACTCACAGCAGTTGAACTAAACAACGCACTGTTTCGTTGGGTGACTATTGTACAAAAGGAAGAATTCGACACAGAAATACGGTGTTTGCAAGGAGGAAAAACCGTTACCGCCTAAGAGCCGCCTGTTATCCTTGAACCCATTTCTCGATGGCAACGGTTTACTCAGGGTGGGCGGCCGTCTACAAAATGCTCAAGTTTCTGAAGACCAAAAACACCCTGCCCTTCTCCCTCATCGTCACCGACTCACAGAATTGATAGTGATCCACGAGCACCTAAGAAACCTTCATGCTGGCCCTCAGTTGGTGCAGACAATACTTCAGCAACGGTTCTGGATCATTCGTGGTAGAGACATCATTCGATATCACATTAAAAAATGTGTAACGTGTCATCGGCATAAGAATGCAACTTCCAATCAATTGATGGGTCAACTTCCAGCAGCACGAGTACGTCCAGCTCGTCCTTTTCTACATTGTGGTGTGGACTACGCCGGGCCCGTTCCTTCTACGGAATATGAAGGGTAGAAGCCGTATAAACTACAAGGGGTATGTCGCCCTTTTCATTTGCTTCTCCACAAAGGCTATCCACTTGGAGCTAGTAAGCGACCTTTCAACACCTGCTTTTATAGCAGCTTTAAAACGATTTGTCTCTCGTCGTTGCAAGCCGCTCGATATGTACAGCGATTGCGGAACTAATTTTGTGGGAGCCGCTCGGGAACTTCGAGAGTTCCTCGAGCTCATTAAGACTAAAGATCATCAAGGGCAGTGGGAGGACATCTCGCAGATCAAGGTATCACTTGGCATTTTAATCCACCTGCAGCTCCTCACCAAGGAGGACTTTGGGAAGCAGGAGTCAAGTCGATGAAATACCATCTCCGTAGAATTGTAGGAAGTACCACACTCAACTTTGAAGAGATGTGCACCATCCTGTCACAAGTTGAAGCCTGCCTCAATTCTCGTCCCTTGACTGCCACTTCCAACGATCCCAATGATCTATCAGTTCTAACACCCGGCCATTTCCTAACTGGTGACTTCCTGTTAGCCGTTCCCGAACCTGACTTGATGTCCCTCAAGGTTAACCAGCTCTCAAGGTGGAAGCTGCTCCAACATACAGCTCAGCACTTCTGGCGTCGTTGGTCCTCGGAGTACCTTTCTCGACTTCAACAACGACCCAAGTGGTGGTCTACGCAAGCCAATATCCAGCCTGGAGCTATGGTGCTCATCAAAGACGAGAGGCTTCCTCCTCTTCAGTGGAAACTTGGCCGAGTCTTGAATACTCACCCTGGTTCTGACGGTTTGGTGAGGTCCGCCACTGTGAAGACATCGAGTGGAGTTCTGCAACGACCTATTGTTAAGCTATCCTGCTTACCCTTTGATGGGAATTAACTCCTTTACCTTTTGTTCTTTCTAACTTCATTGTTATTGTGTTATGTTAAATTGTATGTTTCAAGGTGGGCGGAATGTTTGGCCTACACGTATTTTCGAAATTGTTTGCTATTTATTTTCATTTCTTCATACTAGGAGGCAGTGATGAGATTTCTGTCTTTTGACTTTTAAAACATAAATTTTTGATTGTTACTTCGGTCCATGGCATCTGTTCAATACGTGCCTTTCGTTTTGTGTGGAAAATATATCATTTACTCACTTTACATCTTACATTATTCATTTCCTCTGGAATATTAACAACAGGTGGAATGTATGAATGAGTCGGGCGCCGGCGTAGGGTTGTAGAACTTGACAGTAGGCCTAAGCCTATGGGTGTGTTGGTTTGGTTGTGGTCCGACAAAATGAAGGTAAAAAAACAAAATGGTTATTCTATTGAAATAAATTATTCCTATGTTGAGATGTATTTGAACTAAGAACTCTGTGAGCGAAAGTGGTCGCCATTGTGTAGGTAGTGATGCGTCATGACGTCACTCATTAGTCATCATGCAATAAATAATAATGGGTAACTTTTGCACATCAATGGAGATAAAACAATCACATTTATTTCTTTACCTGTGCTCTCTAATGACAAACGTTTCCATTGTTATTATAGCCCTAAAACCACACTTAACTAATTAGTAACTATTATTATACAACATAAAACCAAGGTAGAAGATAATAGGGTTGCCGTTCGATGCTACTTGAGACAATGGTAATCGATATTTTAATGTACATTATTATCCTATTAAAAATCTAGGCCTATGTTTGTAAAATCGAAAGATATGATAATTGAATGTAATGAACCCAGCAAACACGTATGTGGTGCCCGCACTCTACCCGCAGTCCCACCCAATGTGGATTCTATGCGGGCAGCCCACACGGGCCCCATGAGAAAGTGTCTACCGGGCCGGCAGTGGGATCCATGCGGGCATGCCCGCAGACTGCGGGTGACATGCGGGGCTGCCCACAGTATGCCCACATGGTTTAATTACTGAACCCGCATGGCACCCCACAGTATACCCCATGGCGCCCAGACTGCGGGTGACATGCGGGGTTGTCCACAGTATGCCCATATGGTTTAATTACTGAACCCTGATCTCTGATTCTTTCTCTTCTAGGTCCTGGAGGGTTGCTTTAAGTTTCTCGTGTAGACTTATCGGGATCCGGGTAGACGCGTTTATGACGGGAATGGCATCATTCTGGACCTCAATCTTGTGCTGAACTGCCATCCTTCCCTGACCTGTAAACACATCTTTGTATTTCTCTACCACACAGTCTCTGTCATTGCTTACCTCTACTCTATCCACCCGTTTGATCAATTGGAGTTTGACGCATGCCGCTAACCCTAACAGGGGTGTAGAATCGGCTTCCACAACCATGAAGTCTATCTGCTCGCTGTTTCCCTTCTTTCCCGTGCAAGTTATGGTGATCTCTCCTACTGGTTTAATCCTGAACTCCTTACTGCCATAGGCAAGCAGAACTGTCTTTGTTTCAGTCATGGCAGATGTGAGTTTCAGCTGATGGACTACTCGTAGAGGTAGAATACTGGTTTCCGCTCCACTATCAAGCTTGAACTTTATAGACTGATTCTCCAGGTCGATGAATTCAGTCCAGACTGTTTTACTCACTGGTTTGGCAGCTGTCCTCAGGGAATGGACATACAACTCATCTAGGCCTACCGGTACTCGATTGTTTTTTCTTCGTCTTCTCCTGCAGACAGAACCTCATTGTCTTCCTCTTCAGGATTGAGAGCGTATATTTTCTTTTTCTGTTGTCGGTTGGGACACTTTTTTGCAAAGTGATTTCTGCCTTGACACAGAGCACATGTTTTCCCATATGCCGGACATTTACGGGGCCCATGTTGGTATGCACACTTGTTACACATGAAAGATTCTTCCATAGGCCTAGGTTTTTTCTCTTCCCAGGATGTTTTCCAAGGCTTCTTCTTTATGTGCAAGGATTCTACCTTTGTGGTGCATTGGTCTTGCACAACACGAGCCTGGCGCTGACTTTCTTCCGCTGCCCTACAGTAGTCTGCCGCTCTTTTTAGTGTAACATTATCTTCTCGTAGTAGCCGCTCCTGGGTACTCTTATTTTCAATTCCCAGGACTATTCTATCTCGAATTAGTCCCTCCGTTTGCCCCTCAAATTCACAGGATTGACTTGCAAGTTTTAGTTCTAGGAGAAACTGGTCAAATGTTTGGCCTTCTTTTTGGTTAATTGAGAAAAATTTGAATCTTTCAAAAACAACATTTCGCCTAGGCGAACAGTAGTTATTGAATTTTTCTATAACTGTTTCTAGGACCTCCGTGTCTGTGGGCGCATCAAATTGGAACGTATTGTAAATATCCAGGGCCTCTTCCCCTATTAGGCATAGCAATTTTGACACATTTACTTTGCCATTTGTTTCTGCATCACCTCCAGTTGCAGTCAAATATATACGAAAAGGCTGAACCCAGCGCTTCCAGTTCTCTGCTAAGTTGCCAGACAAGTCTAGTTCCTTGGGAGGTCGAAATGAACCAGTTGAGTCCATTTTGGAGTGGACTGTACCCTGCCTTGAATGCAAGGCGTGGCCTAGCCTAGGCCTAGCGTGTTCCGTTCGTAAGTCTATTCTAGTCCCACACAATCTACTAGTTGATTATCTCGGGTTAATTATTAAGTTACTAGTTACTTACTTGGTTCACTTCTGACATCATGTCATGTTCTAAGGTTACAAGTACATACAAAATAACGAGCCACTCTGTCAAGACGAGTTCCATTTATTTTCTGCTTCCAAGCCGCAGTGCTACCAACCACCTAGTATGCACAACTCGAAGGAGTTGTGCCTGTTGTTGTTACGCTATATATGACAAAAATACCATCTAGTTTGTTATACATACATTGTGCGGAAGGTAGTTGATTGCGTGGGTAATCGACTCGTAAGTCCACCCGCCGTCCGGCACAGTAAATCCAACAGCGCTAACAATGCCTAGAAAACAATAAACCATTTGTTTACCGTGACTGCCAGTCAATGTCGTTGCGTAACGAGTGCACACAATATTTTTTACTCACGGTGGGCGCGCGCGGCCTCGGCAATAATATCCGTGCTCGAGGCGCCCCCCCAAGGGTAAAGTGTTCCGTGAAAAAGGTGAGTATGGTGGCGCTACCACTGCTGCTGCTGGTGGTTGTGGTTTCGCTGTCGCTGTTGAAGCGAAATTGTGAATTAGTAAATCATTTCTGAACCAGTACACGTCGCACAACGTAAATATTTGTGTTTCACTCACCTCCGTAAGTCGCCGGTCATCCACGGTAATGGTATCTCCATCATTTCCAAGTCCTCCTGCAACAAGGTTTGATTGTAAACAATGCGTGATGTAACCACGTGTGCGTGCGTGTGTGTGTGGTGTGTGTGAAAATACCGGCGACGCACCTACCTGTGTGACGATAGCTTCCGGAACAAAACCAACGGCCGCCAACTCGCGTCGCGTCACTAAACAGAGAAAATAAGCGTTTGCAAGTATAGGAACAAGCTGCGTAAGTGTGAGGGGGGGCGGGGTAAAATTCCCCCCCCCCCCCTTCACTTTGATCCGCCTTCCCATTTCAGTGTAGTAAATACAAAGAAATCACATATACAAACAATTCTACAGAAATCGAGGGTTGAGTTCCAGGTTGTACTATCTCAACCTTTTAAAAATTGGAGATAATTGAGATTAAATATTCAGATTTCTTTCACGGTTTACTTTTTGAGAATATAATGACAATTTTTTACTACAATCATACAAGTACATTCTGGATACATTTTCATTATAATATTATGGTTAGGATTGGAATTAAGGCTGAAATTACAATATAAGTGCTTGGAGATAGAACATTAATCTAAAAAAAAATATGAAATGTTTTGAGATAGATGTTTTATCTCCATCTTTTATGGTTGTTTATTTAAACTTGAGCTTTATAATTGTTGTAGTTGTTACATTTTCATCAAAAATTAAATATAAAAGAAATAGGCAAAGGGCCTACAATTTAATCCATAATATTTACCATCATTTTCTCAAAATTAAGCTGTTTATATTTATACCTAGGCCCTTATGCAAAATTATTTTGTATCAGATTAGATAAAATGCACTTAGGCCTACATTACTACACATTTAGTTACGTTGAAACCTTACTATGTAATCTATGGCATACATATGAGCCTCAACTTTGGCACTACAAATTCATTTAGGCCTTAAAGATTGTGTCCCAAAAGATTTTATCGGTTCCAGAAAAATACTTATAGCACGAACGGATGTCATGAATATTCATTTTGTCTATTACTTTTGTTTCAGTTTGAACTTTTGCAACAGGAAATACTTGAATAGGCGTAGCTGTTTTCTTTGAACGGGTTTCTACGCTTTTAAAGATTGGGACGCTCGTAAAAATACCTTGCCCTATGAAAGAAACCTTGTATTTTGAATTCTTGCAACCCCTCTCATACACCACATGTTTCACTTTGCTGTATGGCAGATGATCCAGATTGCTCATTCTAGCATTAGTTTTAAAATCTTTAAAGTCTCCTCGCTTTAATTGCAGAATGTTGTATGGATTATTGGACTTAAAGTTAGTAGCGATTTAACTATTCCAAGTGGGCTATGCAACTCTGCATGCCTCATGTGTTTTTCGATAACACTGTGCATTGAATCTACTTCTTGAACTGAACTGTGGCCTGGTTCCTGAAACTTTTGTTCAATGGAAACGAGGTTACTGTTTTCTGGGCGGTGAAGGAACTCATACAGTGCCACGCTCATAAAGCCATTTCTGTTTTGTGGTACACATGCATCAGACCATAAGATTATATGTTTTACTGTTGGTCTCTCTTTTACCAAAATCTCCAACATTTTTACAACTGCGCTCGCAATATCATTGCCAGACCGTCCCGACACTTTCTCGTGCCAAACATTGCAATATCCTCGTTTTTTTCCTATGTCGTTTCCAGTCATGTTGTACACTGCATACTTCCTTTTATAAAAAAATACGGAAATTGCAGACTTTGGACATGTTAGTACACACTGCATATCAAAGCATACCACAGCAGTGTCTGTCTCAGTGGTACTTCGATCTTTGTCTGAATGTTTCTCTTCACGAGTTGCATTTTTCTCCTCAATGTGCTGATCAAAATGCAATGTATTGCACGTCGGATCATTTTTTATTGCTGCAGAGTGTGCCATGCACACTTCACACTGATCTTGTTTTGGAATATAAAATTCGATATTAAACTCCTTATTGAAAATATCCCGGTACAGCCATATCTTTTCGGCCTTAATTCCTTTCGAATTACAAATGTCTACGTATTTACTGTACAACTTACAAAGATTAAGGCCATTTTCGAAATATTCCTTGTTTGTATCTGCTCGGCAGTAATGGCTAGGAACGCGAGGGATGCTGTTGATATGGTCTCGAATCAGTTGTTTCTTGTCCGTGGCGATTCGTTGAATTGTTTTTACTCCCCTCATTTCTCCTTCCAGAGTACCTGTCAACCCCTTCTTTTTTACTTCATGAAAGTAATTAATTCTACTTTGTGATATGTAAAATATGCCTAAGTAAAACGGTTTACAAACCCGGACACTACTTCCATTTAGCACAAATTTATAAACAAACGAATTCGCCCGATGTCTTCTAGTAGCTCTATTATCAAGTCGCCGCGCTTTTTCTCCACTTTTGTTGTCGTTTTGTCATAGAAATTCTCTTTTTGAGAGTCGGTAAGGGCCCAAAACTCTTCAAAAATTTGAACGATATCTTCTTTTGGTATTTTTTTGACTTCATTTTAACTTACATTTATTACCATTTGAGCATTGAGCATGCACTTTCCTTCATCCCTTCTCCCTTCCTCCCTGCCTCCAGGTCTAGGACCATTGTTTAATCTAGGTCCGTTGTTAGTTCTAAGGCCATTGTTTGATCTGTGACCATTGATAGACCTGTGGCCATTGTTTGATCTGTGACCATTGCTGAGGTCCTTAAGATTGGTCCTATTAGTCATCCCATTCCCCTTGTGTGTCCAAATACCTTCATACTCCCTCTTATCCCTTGAATCACCTTCCCATTCCCCTTTCCCTTCACCTTTACCCTTTCCCCTTACCTCCCTTCACAGACCCCACTCCCTCCTGCTTGCAACCCTCTGATCCTCAATTCCCTGGTGTATTAATACTCCCAGCTTATGCCCCCCTTCCCTTGAGAGGTGAAGCCCATCCTCCCCCAGGTCCCCCAATCCTAGCTTGTCTTCCGTGTCCACATAGTAGGCTCCCTCCATCCTGCACGCATGCTCTGTGCCCCCATTCATTTCTTCAATGACCCACCTCTGTATGTCATTCCTAGGTAGGATTCCTAGAACCATGATCAATTCTAGGTCCCTACCTCCAGCATCCCTCACTGCCCTTATCAGGCCGCTTATTTCGTTCCTTGCCTCAATTCTGTATCTTCCCCCTTTAACCCTTCTAATATCATTAGTTCCCACCATAAGGCAAACAACCTTGATATTCCGCACAATCCCCCTGCTCGCTACTACCTTAGTCAGTCCCCGCATCGTAATGCCACTTAGTGCCTCGACTGTAGCCCCCCTCCTTTCAAGGAACGCTGCAGCCCCCTGTACCATAGAGTCTCCCAGTACCCAAATGCTCTTGGGATCCTCCTCAAACCGCCCCCTTGTTCCATCCCTAGGGTACATTGTGCCCATCGGGTAGCTTGTACTCCTATCCTTCCGCGTCTCAACGGTCATCCTTCTTGCGGTCGGAATGCTGAAGGGGGGGAAAGTTGCAGGCTTGATGCGGCGAACGAGGGCGCCCTGACGAAGGGACGACCTCGTACAATCCCGTGTAGATCACCCCTACCTCACGTGTATCGACACATGGAACATCCGTTCAATGTCCAAGCGCGAATAAGGCGTCGATCTCTTCAGGCGACCTTCGCTGACGGCGTCTAGGTTATGCCTGTAGCTCGGCAGGGGAAGGAAAGGAACAATGGCCTTGCCTGGCCGGCGTGGCTACATAGGCCTCCCACCTGGTTACAAGTGTAGGCTCTGGACCCATAATGTGGTCACAGGACAATACATGGAATAATAATATGGAACACGGAATACATTAAATTAGATAGGATGAGCTGGAGTAGGAAAAGTCCTTGTAGTCGAGTTACCTTGACATAGCCATGGTCGTCGATGCCATGTAGCTTCTCCTCAGGGACCCATGGCGTGGGTCGCTTGTTGGTCGGCTTACACGCTGTGGTTTCTAGGTAATATTGAAACAAACTATCACTCCATATACACGGAAACACTGGCTACCCGCCTATGCCCTTGTTGCTTCGACATCGCGCCGGAATCACACGCTTTCGGTGGCTTTAGTGAACCTTTACACAACACACGAACTGCACTGTTGACTGGTAGGTGGTTAGCGCGCTAGTGTCCGAGCTGACCTGGCTTGGGTACGCTCTTCGGCTAGTTACGAGTTCCCCTAGTGTCCGCGACCCTGATTGGCCAGCGGGGGAGGTTTTTGCAAATCTCCACCAATGGGGTCACTCCTCTCTTGGACTAAACTTCTCCCGGCGGGCATAAAAACTGGCCGTTGCTCTCGTTTGAAAAATATCACATTTTACACAGGGTTGCTCCCTAAATACGCTTGACAACCTGGCAAGCGATCTATTTTTAGCAGATTCTTAGAAATCCATCTGTGAAGACTGGCTTTCTCTGCTCGCTAGCTGACCAAGTTCCCAACATGATGGCCAGTGCAGCAATCTTGTATGCACCTGTTGCCTTAGGGGCACAACATACGTGGGCTCCACAGCACCACAGATTTACATATTATTTATAATCAATTAACATTGAGGATGTTGATTGATTATTCACCCGGGGGTGTTTGAATTAATTACATTTATGCAAATAAAAACAATAAATTTTTAATGGGGTAGGCAGCTGTAGGACCATTCCGTTACAGCATGTTTTTGTTTTGTTTTATTAGTTTTTTTTTGGGGAAATATCTGTTCAAAATGAAATTTTAATATTCTCAAAAATCCGTTATATTTTGCATTAGTTGTATTTTGGTTTAGGACCCTATCCCACGTTTCCTCAGCAATGAGTTCATAGAATTTGGTTATACTGCTTGTGTCGAATGATGTTTTATTAGTAAATTTATGGCTAATTGTTGGCTTTTTGAACACATCTGCCTTTAGAGATATTATTTGAGCAGTGTGATCTGAAAGAGCCAGATCATAATTGAAAGTTTCGTATAATAGTGGATTTATATTTGTGATGATGTTATCAATGCAAGTATTACTAAATTGCCTAGTGATTGAATTTATTGTTGTATGGAGGTTAAAAGAGCCAAGGATACTTTGAAAATTTATAGTATTACGAGTTTTGTCTAGTATATTTATATTAAAATCTCCACAAAGAAGCAGTTGTTTTTTCTCACGATGAACTTGCTCAATTATTTTCAACTGTAAACTGTTGAATAAGTCAATATCACCATCGGGTGACCGATACAGTGTAATGACAATGACATTTATTGTGTATTTTTTTTTCAATATATACTCCATAGCCGAGCATTCAAAATTTCCATTTTGGCTAGATGTTGTAAGATCATTACATTTTTTTAATTGAAATATTTGCCGTTGTAAAATGTTTTGAATTTACAAAAATGCCTGTTCCCCCATATCCATTTTGGGCCTTCAAAGTCCCAACTCGCTACCTTCCCGTGGTTTGGCCTGTGAGTAGGGGAGTAGTGTATTCCCCAAAACCTAGGGCGAGCTCTTGCCAGTTGGGGTGCGTGTTGCAGAGAGAGCTCTCGCGCAACTTTTTATCACACCTTTCTTCATTCACACAGCCTTACTCATATTTATTTTCTTCTTTCACTTTTTTCTTCTCCATACTTGCCGGCCCTCTCTGCAACGAGCACTCCTCCGTTCCCACCTGTTTAACCCATCCTATCAAACATCCTCACTCCTTCCCATTAACCCCCCGCGTCTTCCCTTACGTTCCTCCCTTTGGAGAGAAGAAAACATGGTGGTAATCCACAATTATGGAAAAAGAAAATTTTGAAAATTCCAATACACTTGACATGGGCACTGATAACTCAACTGCTGAGTGCCCTTAAACAACATTAACTAACTAACCCATATCCATTTTGTCTACAGTAGGCGTCAGCAAGAGTAAAATCTGTGATGTTTATGTGTGGTAGTTCTAGATTGCTTAACTAGTGTTCAGAAATGCACAGTATATCGATATAATTAGATTTTTTAAACAAACCTCAAGTTGGTTAATTTTGTTACGTTGACTTTGAATGTTTAGATGCATAACTGACATGGCGGAACTTTGGTTAGGAAAATTGTTTATTGTTTATTTCTGTTGTGAAATTAAAATTAAAATCCATGCCTTCTATATCAAATGGTATTATCTTAGTACCTACTTAGCCTACAAGTACCGACATAGCTTGTTTAATAATTGAAATTGTCCTGGGGCTCGTGTCTGTAGGGGTACTGAAGGTGGAGAGCATCCCGGAGGTGGGAGTCCAAGCAAGTATCTGATGATACATACGGAAGCTCCAAGTACTTCAGTACGTCACTCAGAGCTCCATGCTCAGTCAAGCCCCAGCCAGCCACCTGAAACAATCATTAATCATCAATCAAACCTAGCTGTGGCTCAAGTTCCAATGGCTCTTCTTTTATCCAATACTCGCCAAGATCTCCTGACTGCGGGGCCAGTTACAATGGCTTTTTTCCTTTTTTTTAAAGCACCGCTTACCTTGCACCATTGGGAGTTACGCCACTGCGGCCATGTCCATTGATCCCCTTCCTTGCCTTCTCATCACATTGTCTGCTCGGAAATGTATATTTTTAGGTATTCTACTTTTTTGCAGAGTGCCAGTTCCTTGGCACTTGGCTCCCGAGTGCATCAAGTGAAATGCACCATTTTACAGTTAGTACATAGTAAAAGAAAAATCCCTCAAAGTGTGATATCTGCGTCAATGTAGTGTCGTCACGATGAGCCTCACTACATATCTTCAAATTTTACTCACAACCAATTAATTACACACCTAGTAGCACATGCACCACTGTCATCAACACGATTTGAAAATGTCAATGCACCTTGCGTGCAGCTTCGATATGACCTCGCCGCCCCGCACCTTTTGACTACTACCTGCATGCACACAGCAGAGAGCCTCGCCTCGCAGTCGGTCAGTTGTTCTTGTCCCAGGCGGACGTGTTTTGTCCACGCTCTTCGCTCTGGTCTCATTGGGCCTCCTCAGTACACAGAGTTAGCTTCTGTTGCTGCTGTATGTGTTGCTTTTCAAGTCTCTGTGTCCTCGTTCTCATTCATCATTTTGTTTAATGTTTGTTACTTCAGGAGGTTGTCTGTTCTGTCCAGACTGGAAGGTTTAATTCTCTCTTTATTCTGTCCTGCTTGTCAGAGCAGCGCTCGTCATCTCAGTGTTGTGCTCCATCTGTTCCGTCCGTGCAGCCTGATAAGTTAATGTTCAGAAAGTGCTAGGTTCTGTTCAGCGTGAGATTAGAGCCTTGACACGGTTTATGTACTTTGCTTTTTTATGGTCTTTGGTCTGCTCTTGTTCGGCTTGCACAGCACATGGCTTTTGCTTCTGTGTCAGCTGAATGTGTTCAGTTAGACGTCTGTTATCTTTAGGAAAATGGCTGTTCCGTCCAGACTGAAAGGTTTTGTTGCTACTCAGAAAAGCTCTTGTGATCTTAGTGCTGTTAATTTTCATTTTATTGTCTTGTTTTATATACTATACACTAGCATATGATGGGCCATCAAATTCCAACTTGCAACCTTCTCGTAGTTTGGCCCGTGATTACGGGAGTTTTTCTCCCCGAAACTAATGGCGAGCAATGGGTCGTCGTCGGGGAACTTTCCCCTTCCCTTTGACTACCTCTCCGACGGCGACGACAATGACAACACGGACGGATGATGACACAGACGGAGACGACCACGACGTGGGGGACACCCTGCCCTCCCCATACGCTTGTGGCTAGTTCTGACCAGCACAGGCTTTGTCCACCCCTTGTTCCCCCAAGTCATCCCTTACGTTCTTCCCTTCGTCTCGATTAGCCAAATTGCATAAATATGAGACGTAAAGCAATATTCAATCAAACTAGCAAATGATACTACAATGTTCATTCATGACAAGACAAGCAAGTTAATCAATACATTATAAGCTAGCTCGGTATAAACCTCATCTTTTCAAAAGACTAATACTTGTTTTCTGTTATATAATAGAAAATACTAACACTAATTCACATTTATAATATAAAATACAATTTAAGAATACAATAATACACAATCTATCGATCGTTACTGATCTTTTCCTTCATAAAGTCTTGTATATCATAGTATTCTTTTTCTATGAAGATAGTTCTCAGGTCTTTTTTTAGGATCTCAGTAGGCTTTTGTCGTAAGCAGTCAGGAAGTTTATTGTACAAGATTGATCCTGCATATGTGGGACTTTTCTCATATGATGCTAGTAAGACGTCTGTTATCTTTAAGAAAATGGCTGTTCCGTCCAGACTGAAAGGTTTTGTTGCTACTCAGAAAAGCTCTTGAGATCTCAGTGCTGTTAATTTTCATTTAATTTTCATTTTATTGTCTTGTTTTATATATACTATACTAGCATATGATATTACAATGTTCATTCATGACAAGACAAGCAAGTTAATCGATACATTATAAGCTAGCTCGGTATAAACCACATCTTTTCAAAAGACTAATACTTGTTTTCTGTATAATATAAAATGCAATTTTCGAACACAATAATACACAATCTATCGATCGTAACTGATCTTTTCCTTCATAAAGTCATGTATATCATAGTATTCTTTTTCTATGAAGATAGTTCTCAGGTCTTTTTTGAGGATCTCAGTAGGCTTTTGACGTAAGCTGTCAGGAAGTTACTTGTACAAGATTGATCCTGCATATGTGGGACTTTTCTCATATGATGCTAGTCTGTGTGATACCATAATTATATCATTCCTACTCTTGTGTTGAACTATGGTTATTGCTGATTCTTGTTACCGAGTTCTCTTTATGTTTTTTTTGTTTGTTGTGTTTGGGTCTCACTTAAAAACCTCTTGTCAAATATGTAAGCTTCGTGGTACGGTATGAGCTTATGAGTTAAGTCCTTGTCACTGGCTCGTCCTCCAAATGCCCTACTGACGAACGTTATTAAGCCAGATGGCGAGACACATACCTAGCCCCCTGTGGTAGTGAGGAGAAGTAAGGATTCTGCACAGCTAGCATCTTGTCTTCTTTGTGACATCAAAAACGACCCTAAGAACCTTAGGAAACAGGTTGGCACGGCATGCTAAGGAAAATCTCTTCCTTTCTGGCTAGAGGATCATCGGTATTAAAACACGAGCTATCTTTTGTAATGTTGTAAGACACTGCTTTCATCTAATTAGCTTCATCATCTTTAGAACTATTCGTTCGTTCAATGGGAGCAAAATTTGTACGTTCATCTTTATTTTGATTACTTGCACTCTGCGAGCATTTAGATGTCACCTAGCGTATCGAGACACACTTTTCTGAGAATATTTTAAACAGGCAGTACTAATTATGAAAAAGAGATATGGCGCCGTGAAGCCGCTACTCCTTCTTTTCGTCTTTTAGGCTCGCTCATTGTGATGCACTGTTGCACGAAGTATATTGACTGTTCGTCATAAGATTAGGCTATATAATCGTGATTGTAAGCTGGTTGGGTTCTGTGGAATCATGTGTTTCCAGTGTATTGGGACTACTTCAATTAATTTAGAGAACATTCTCTTCACAAATCCAATAATTCTGTTGGTGATATTGGTTAAGAGCAAATAGAACATGTAACGTCTCTTTATATCGCACAATTTCTTCGGCTTAAATCTGTTTCATTTCATTACCGAACTTTATTTTTTAACAGCAAAACTGAGTCAAAACTTCCAGCAATAGTTCATCCAAACCTTCCGTCTGGGTTGTTGCCTTGACAGGAACAAGATTCAGTGTGTGAGCAAAACAAGGCAGGTGTTTTCCTTTCCCGAAAAAATCTGAAACAACTTTCCCGGTTGGGGCGGACTTTTTTAATTTCTAAATTGTAGTAAATAAAAACAATTACACCCACGGGAGTGTTTCCCGATCAACCAAATCGAGAAACTTTCACAATATTCGCACGTTGTCAGAAACAACAGCAACGACCTTCTGATGAGTTATCCCCCAGTCATTGCATGCTTGGTCTACCTGAACAATGTAGTCAGCCGTTTGTCGTTCACTCATTTCGTACACCCCTATTGTTGCAGAGTGCATCTGATGCTCAACAAGGAAATGTACAGTTATTCCAAGAAAACTTTTGGTGTTAAATGGTTCTGTCCAAATGTCTGATGTCTTGGTAATAATATCAGTTGCATTGATTTTTTTAAACCCATTCGAGAGTACTTCAAATTGTCCGTCCAAATTGCGTCGGGGCCTACAGGGTTGGCTTAGTTGCTTTGATTTAAAGTCCCCCACTGAAAATCAGTTATATAACTGAGTGGGTAGACTCTAAATACAATTTATTTTTTATTTATTTATAAAATCCTGGTAATAGTTCTACGAGATGAGATTTATATAATGAAACATCTGCTTTCAGCAGACATTTAAAACCTTCTCATTCTACCATAGAAAATGGTGAAAGTTCTCGAACTATCATAAATATTATCGGCTGTGTAATGGAGATGTGTTTGGTGCCCCCATCTCTAAACATGTACATGTTAAACGAGTCTGGTCGGCGTTCCCAATGAATGTTCCGGAATGTCCTTAAGAACTTTCCCCTTCCCTTTGACTACCTCCCCGACGACGACGACGACAATGACAACACGGACGGATGATGACACAGACGGAGACTACCACGACGTGGGGGAACCCCTGCCCTTCCCATACGCTTGTGGTTGGTTCTGACCATTACAGACCTGTCCACCCCTTGTCCCCCCGCGTCATCCCTTACGTCCCTCCCTTTGTTTCGATTAGCCTAGTTGCATAAATATGAGACGTTAAGCAATATCCAATCAATCAATCAACTTTTTGTCAAAATCTCTTGAACGATATTGGGCTAGCATAGTCCTTCTCCTCAAAGTTCGTACTCTCAGCTGATCAAGGTTGGGAAATTAAGTGTGGTTAGATTAATAGCGCACGGCTGATGCCTAGGAGCAGTCCTATGTATGTTTTACCATCTTTCCAATTGTTTTAACACACGTGCGTGACCAGTTTCTCTTCTCTTCGGGGAGTGGAAGTATGGTGCTCGAGTTTAGAAGACAGAATTTACATCATAAATCAATAAGAGGAGACTCAGCTTCCCCCCCCCTCCCCTTAGAACACTGTTTTTTCTGACCTTTTCTACCTCCTCGATGACTTTCCCAGAATGGTTGCAGAAGCTTCACCCAAAAAGCCTTCAATTGGGTACTGCTTTAAGTGAGCGGCCTCGCAACTGAATTGACCGAACAGCAGAATGGCACGATAACGTAATGTATGAATTGTTTTTTTTTGGTCGCAGGAACCCCACAATCGTCTCGGATCAATCTCGGACACGCATGCCTGTTCGGGGCCATCCTGCAAATATTCTAATAGCTCACCAATTGACTTTGTACTACTTGCTGGAGACTTTTTGTAATTTGCTGCAGGGTAGAATTTTAGAGGGTGGGTGCCATGTTCATAACTTAGGGTGACGTGAATTGGGAAGTGTTACAGTACATTCATACTACCAGTAAACTCATTGGGTAAGGCAATCCAATCTCTGAGGCAATATAGTATCGTCACGATGAACCTCGCTACACATAGAAGTATCCCTAGCAACCAATTAATATCACCTCTCTGAGCTAATTTGCTACTTTCATCAAAATGATTTTGAAAATCTCCAACGCACTTCACATGCAGTATCGATATGACCTCGCCGCCCCGCACCTTTTGACTATCTCCTGCACGCACACAGACTCACAGCTGAGAGCCTCGGACCCCTCCCTCGCCTCGCAGTCCGTCTCTTGTTCTTGACGCAGTCGGACGTGTATTGTCGTTGCTCTCTGTTGTGTTCTTGTTCGGCCTCCACAGTACATGGCGTTGGCTTGTTTCTGCTGCATGTGTTCAGTTAAATGTCTGTTCTGTCCAGACTGATAGGTTTTCTTCACGGTATAGGTTACTCTGTCTTGCTACTCAGTAAAGCGTTCGTTATCTCAGTGGTGTGCTCCGTCATTCTGTCTGCACAGGTTGTACAGTTTATGTTTGGTCAGTGTTAGATTCTGTTCAGTGCGAGATAAGACCCTTGACAGACAACAAGGTTGACCGGTTTCTGTGCTGTTTTTTTTTTTTGAGTTGTCCGTTTAATGTATATAATTGTTTGCATAGCTTTATAGGATTAGGTATCTAAGTCGCAACTTTGTTTCCGTCTTTGTTGTTTTATGCTGTTTAGCTGTCAATAGGGCAGTAAGTTACTTTCCATGATTTGTTTCCCTGTTGCGTCGACGTGCAATGTGGGTGCTCGGTCTCTGTGCCGTGGTGTATCGTATCTCGAGTAGCCTGTGTCTGGATCTGTCCAGATCTCAGATCTCATCTTGTGTTAGTTATATAACTTTCTCTAATGTAAGGTACACACGTACTACACACACACGTCACAATTCAAAGCTTATCGTCCTGGTTTGCAGTTTGCACTATGTTTGATTGAGATGTGGAAAGCCACATTCTCTGGGAGCGTACACCTACTCACTGGAAGCTCTATGACTACAGCACGTAATGTAGGTGGCTTATGCACCGCCGTGTGGAATGTGACGAATATGTAAATGTGACAATAAGCTAAATAAATTACTGCGGAAAATTTTGTTTGAGCAAGTCTTGGCTGTTATGTCCTGGTATCGAGGGGTCCACATAAGAAAACGGGCATTAGTATAACCTGGTTATAATATTTGTTGTAATTATTTTTTTTTTTAGATGTTCATTACAAGTTTTTCAACAATATCAAAACACCGATATAACATTTTAAAAAACTTATATTTCCTGCCGTGTTAGAAGTAGCGGCAGAAGCATCTACCATACTTTTTAGATACATTATTAGAATGGGGATCTTCTTAACCACATTCCTCGCCACCACGATAAGGTATGTCTGGGCTTGAGGTCTGCAGGCCCCTTCAGGCGGGTCGGGCCTTAGCGTGTTTGAGGTTAAGGGGAGTGCCTCTGTGGCCCAAGCCCGCCCGGGTAACCCGCTCGCCTCGTTGCTGGTGTTTACTCCCAGCTGGCGAGGTAATTCGTGGATAGTGGGAAATATGCTAGTGTCACATTTGTTAAGCTAATCGAGAAAATCAAGGTTCATATAATGAGTTTCCGATGCTAGCCAACTACACCGCCACATCATGAACTCGCCCTTGATGGTTGACAATGACTGGTCAATGTCTTCATGCCATTGTTCTAGGATAATGTCCAGTCCATCTTGTATTTCTTTATCATTTAGTTTTACTCACATTTTGGGAAGAAGAGTTTGGATTTTTGTTAACACTGTTCTGTGGTTGAGGATTTGTTGACTTATTTGGTCAGACATGTATTCTAAAAAAGTAATGTAAATAGATTGCCTGTAATAGGCCTCAGGATCATTTGTGGGGTAGTTTTCTCTATGGACCTGTTATCCAGTTTTTCTTGGTATGCTTATCGAAAAGCCATTCTTTTCAGAGCGCTTCATTACCTCAGAATTTAGAATGCAAAACTTTGATTCTGCTAGAGATCTCAGTTCTTTGATTTCACTTTGCAAATCTTTTGCTTGACGCACACACCTTGCAAGATCGCACTGTTAAGCTTTTGATAGTTGCTAGAGAGTCCGAACACCAGACACGCGACAACGAGGGAAACAATGAAACTGCTGTTTTGTATTGCTGTGAGGTGTATCAGTATCGATAAAGGTTTGAATCTCTTTCAACGCATTACAAATCGCATCATACAAATCGTTAAATAGAAACAATGAGTCTTGATATTCCACCCAGCTAGTCTGGGCGGGTACGTTTTGAATTTTTATTCAGTTCTTTCACCATTTGCTTCAACATTCGCGTTTGGCAGATGACCGGAAAAAAACAGTGTATTTGACTGTGCCAATGCAGTTTTGGATACTAAATACTAATAACTATATCAACGTCGCGATGAATCTCAATACACTTTTATATATCGCTTGCAACCAATGTTTATACATATTGGAGTTTATGTGCAGTGTCATCAATACGATTGTGAATAATTTCAATGCACTTGGCGTACAACATTGATATGACCTCGCCGCCCCGCACCTTTTGACTGCCATCTACACAGGCTACAGACTAGTTACTAGTACACAGCGCAGGCAGCAGCAGTCTCCACAGTACAAGGACTTGGCTTCTGTTACGGCTGAATGTGTTTTGTTTTGTGTGTGTTACGCTACGAGGATGTCTGTTCTCTCCGGACTGAAAGTTTTTATTACTCTCCTTTCCTCGTCAGTAAAGTTCTTGTTATCTCGGTATTGCGCCCCCTTTGTTCCGTCCATACAGCCCGTGGGGTTTATGTTTGGTCAGTGTGAGATAGCTCGTCTTACTGCTGAGTACGTTGTTTCATCAAGTCTTGGCTGTTGTGTCCTCTGTTCTGTTAAATGTTTGTTAACTTCAGTAGGCGGTTTTTTCTGTCCAGACCGGAAGGTTCCTTTTGCTTTTTATTCTACCCTGCTTGTAAGGTAATCTCTTGTTACGACGCACAGCAGAATCACAAGCTGTGCAGTGTGATGCCCTCCCTTGTACTGAAGGTACAACCTCCGTTCTTCCCTACTTTCTCGTCGGGAGGAGGTTTTATTCCGGGATTCTTGGTAATGGACAAGCAGACACATGTGCAAAATCAGCATGCAAAAGGACTACCACAGATTGACATTTTCTCTTTTAGCCCGATCACGAAGTTCCCCAAAGTTTGCACTAAAGTATTTTTTGCAAATAGCCGACGAATTGTTTGGTTCGAAATCCTGAAGATGTATTGCACGAACCCACTTTTGATGAATTTCTTAATCTTTAGGAAATATGAACTTTGTGATATGATTTTGGCCTCTGGATGTCTTATAGTTCGACTTACAACCCGAGAAGCAACATTTTCGTGGTATTATGTACCGCATAAAGTTTACTTTATGTGAAGCAAAAATTTATATTTTTAGTATTTATTTTTTATTTATTTATATATTATTGCATTTTTAATTTTTTGCATAGTTACATATATAAAAACACAATCATTTTACAACAAAACACTACCAGTTTATTTACCTATAATCACACGTTATTATTCTCGATTAGCCTGAGACGTTAAGCAATATCCAATCAATTAAAACATTATTTCAAAGACAAATTTCCAGATTTTAATTTTACTTTTTATACGCTTACACACGTACAAAACTCTACACTCTACAGCATAAATAAATTATAAATAAATTGTATTTAGAGTCTACCCACACAGTTATATAACTGAATTTCAGTAGGGGGCAGTAAATCAAAGCGACCAAGCCAACCCTGTAGGCCCCGACGCAATTCACGAGTAGCGTACATTGCACAAACTATCATATTCTAACACTATATTGTATTGCACTTGTGGGACACCCGTCCCGTTGTCAATAAAGAATAAATAATAATAATAATAATAAAAATAATAATAATAATAATAATATAGTTGAATATCGCGTAGAGCTGAAGGTAGGCCTTGCGCCGTGACGTCACAGCGAGGATCGAGGGCCAGTTGCAGGCCTGGAGAGCGAAGCGATATATAGAGACGGCCCTGCCCTGCCCCGCCCCGTGATGACAGATAGCCGCGCTTGGCTCATTCGTTTCTCCATCAGTGAAGTGTTATTGTAAGGTATTTGTCGAAGGTCATCAATTGAACGACAATCAGGTCGGATCCATTAAGGAAGCTGGGAAAATCTTATCTTCAAACTGAAAGAAAACGTCAAGATCAAGGTCCCGTGCTGTACTCGCAATGAATAGCCTAGAAAACAGCTGCAAATCAGCTCTCAGGTAGCTAACTTCACTGATCTTGTTTGCATTGCATAGTGCCGACAACTACATTTGCTCAGTTCCACATGGACTTCTGCGGCTCGTTTTCTTTTTTCTTTTTCTTTTTTAAATTTTTTGAAAAACTAGTAGTATTGAGAAATATCAGCTTTGGAGGGACACAGTCTTCGCTGGCAGAAAAGTTGCCCACTACCGTGATTTGTTTATTTTCCCGTGAAGTTGCAATGTTGGCCAGCCCCTTAGGCCAGCCAATGTACTGTTTACATAGAACAGAAAGCCTGTTCCCTTCCGTGGTAAAAATGCGGGATGGATCTTACATCACGTCCTCGCATTTTTCAGCAATTAGAAATGACAGGATTTGCGAACCACCGCCGGTGGCTTACCTCACTAACAGCAGCCCTTGACCGGCTAACTGCTTCTGACATTTTCCTGGACAGCTCTTTGTGTCGAGCCAAGAATCCCTGGGACCATTTGTTTGTTAGGCAGCCGTTAGTAAAAACAGAGACGCGTCCAAGATAATTTTGTGGTCCATGTCCAACACATTATCCTAGATTAGCGGGAAGCCTGCCACGCCATCTCCATGATCCATTCAACGAGGGACAGCACTTCTTCCTTTGTCTGGCACGGTATGCGCTTACGAATGGGTGCACTCTTACGTTTGCCAGTCATCTTGTTGAGTGTATACGTTAGTGATATGACCTCGCCGCCCCGCACCTTTTGACTACCTGCACGTTCACAGCCGAGGCCGTCGCTACACTCACAGCAAAGAGCTTCGCCCTGCAGTCGGTCTGTTGTTCTTTTCCCAGGCGGACGTGTTTTGTCCGCGCTCTTCGTTCTGGTCTCATTGGGCCTCCACAGTACATAGAGTTATCTTCTGTTGCTGCTGTATGTGTTGCTGGAGCCTTGACACGGTTTATGTGCTGTGCTTTTTTCCGCTCTTAGTTCCGCTCTTGTTTGGTCTCCACAGCACATTTTTCTGGCTTCTGTTTCCGTTGCAGTCTCTTCATATTTCGTATTGGTGGTATTCTTCACGTCTTTTCTTCCCTACTAGTAATCTACTAGTAAGTATCTACTAGTAAAACAAGAACAGAAAATATACGAAAGCCTATGCCTACCTCCACATATGCTCCACTTGCTCTCTTAGCATTCTAATCGAGACTTATAGCTCGAACAGTTCATCTACGTATGAGTAACCAGCAAAATTCACATTAGCTGACATATATTTAAAAAAATTGTGTTTTTTTTAACTTTTCTACTAATTATTTCAATGAAACGACCCAAAACGTGGGGCGTTGTGGCCGCGACCACTGGTCGACCAGAATATTAACGGTACGCTCAGCAATGGGTAAAGTGGTTGCACAATCATATCAATTTGCGGAACACGATAATTGAAGACTGGCGCTTCTACAGAACGCACCCTGTGTCGGAATACAAGAAGGAGTGGCATAAAATATGAACAATTCTGTGTTTCAGGGCTATGCTCGTTGTGATATTCCTAATGATTGTACATACTGTCGTGAACATTGAATAATAATAAATAAATATAAATTAAAATAAATGATGCTTGAAGACTGCCAGATTGCTGAGACAGCTGAGACAAGAGTTGCCAGGAAGAAATCCATGCTATACCGGTGAAAGATATGGCAATGTACATAGATGCTAAAAGACGCCGATGTATGTTTCGTTTTGAGCCGAAACCCTCCATTAGCAGTAGTCATATGTACGTTGAAGTTTGTGCTGGATCGTCTCGAATAGCCAAAGTGCATTAATATGAGACGTTAAGCAATATCCAATCAATCAATCTTGTGCTGGACCTCTTAACGGTATTTACCCAGTCCCCTGTGACATAGGGTTGACACGGGGCATCCTTACTTGCTTGTATGTCAGTAACAGAAATAGTGTCCTAAAATGAGATAAAAGATCTATAATTAATATTAAAAACCTAACATCACTCTGAATATTATACTAGGAAAACACCAAATGTCTTCGATATAAGACTAGCAATGGAGCATGAGTTATGCAGACTTGTAGGCTATGTTTCATGCAATCATGCTGCGTTAGATTTGTTTTATGTTAATACGATACTAAACTCCAGTTGGTTAATTTATTCATAGAACAGACAATATCGACATGCAGAGAACTTATGGAAAACAGGCCTGTACGAAGAAGTCTTCTCGTTTTTTAATGTAATTTTTTAGCAAGTCTTTTAAGATAGCAGGGCCTATCAGCTTATTAAATAAGTAGGCTACTTCAAATGTTTCAGTTCTTAATTTGTTTTAGGTAGGTGTGTCTTAACAAACAAGTGCACTACAAAAATGAATGAATATATTTAATGAATGACATTTTTTATTAATCGGGTTGTTTCGTTGTTCCGATAAATAAAAAATGTCATCAACGGGTAGCGAGACACTTAAAAGTTTTATATTTAATGAATATTTACCGGATAAAGCTTGTAGAGTTGGTCTGCTGGCTGCTGCCACCAAGCCACTAAAGTCGCAACTGCATAATCAAACTCTTCCTCTACCGATGAGAGAACATCTTTCCTCTTCATAATTATGTGGTCACGCAGAATCTTTGTCTTCGCTGGCAATATCTCTGCATTCTGGTCACTAATGTTATTGACCTGCGATTTCAAGTAGTCGAAGAGCGCGGAATATGCTGTTTAAGACATTTGTTGCTTCTCTCCCACAACTCGAAGCCAATGAGTTCCTCCAAATGGTCGCAAATGTATTCCATCTGAAAAAATGTACAAGCCATCAGTGCAGATTATGAAATATGATGTGGATATCAATTTTAAATGCAATATAAAAAAGGTTCCAATTTAAAACGTTTAGGCAAAAATTTGAGAAAAAGAGAATACGTGCACTAATAACCTTGGTGTTGTGTGCCCTTAAACCCTAATAACTAACTAACTGTAGGGCTACTCACTTAAATACAGTAGGCTACATGGTACTTAAACCTTGATTTGTAAAGATATCAAGTACTTATAAACTTGTTCCCAACTTACCTCAAATAAGAAAGGCCATTTGGCTCGAACCTCATTGGTGGTCATTTCCCTGTTGGCTGTATCAAGCCGCTGACTTGTGTAAGTCTCCTTCATGTAGCATTTAATTTTTACTGCATCCCTGTCCCGAGATGTTTTTCTAAATTCCTCATGGTCAAGGAGCCATGTTTTTTTAAAAAGTCTTTTTGAGTAAGAAAAGTCTCTCGATCTGGTAGGGTTTGCAGCAAAAAATTTCAAGTCCCATACATTTCTTTTTGTGTGTTAGATTTACGTCTTTTACTAGATGGCTCATCACTATCAGGTTCATCGCCATCCACAGCAGTTAGTTTTGTTGCGCGGTTTAGACTCTTCACTTGCTCCAAGAGCTTTTGCTCAATCAGGTGGCTGAAGTTTTGGACCTTGTCGTTTTATCACTGATTTGGGTATATGGGTATTCTAGATTTCCTAGGGCTTTAGGCTTGGAGTTGGGTCTTCATCGTCATTGCAGTATATGTCACTCAAACTGGCCACCGTGGTAGGATTAGTCTTCTCGGTGGCAGGAGCAACGATTATTTTACAAAGCAAAGGGCAGATAGCCAACTACAAGAAGCCGCAGTGGCGCTAACGCGTTTTCCCCTAGCAAATGTTTTTGTTAATTTATTTTCTATTTCAATTATGAAAATTGGCAATTATTTATAATGTTTTTACAATTGTTTTATAAAATGTAAATACAATCAATAAATAAATGACTTTTCTTCACACATGCACAATGTACACGTTGTACTTGATTTTTGGCAAAACACGAAACTAAAACAACAACACCAATCACTGTATTGGAAACTATCGGGGGTGTTTTTCTTTTTCTTTTCTTTTTAAATTTAAATTTCATTTACTGCAAGGTTACAATTGGTGCGGGTATTGAATACTCTCGTTTGCATAAATTAGATCACCGACCATAGGTACCTGCACTTACTTTCTGTGTTATACTCGTGGAAATTTTCAACAATATTTAATTTTATTAAAATTCAATCATATTGGGCCCCTACATTATGGTTCGTATACGTTAAATTTTTGTTGTTATTGATTCCACGTCCAAATGGGAAAACACCTTTTAACTTTGTTTGCAACATATTATATATTCTATATGCAAAAGTAATTACCAAAGGTTTTGTGACTTTGTCCATGTAGAGGAATTGTAAACAACATTATGCCGTTTTTAAAAACTTTTTGATTCAACAATACAATTTTTTTAATACAAACATGTGGTGGCACATTTCAATAAACAACCCTTTATTGGAAGGGGAAATGAAAACTTAAGTATATGTTAAAACTGGCACATTAGCAACAAGAAAAAAAAACTTTATTCACACCAATTGGCAACACATTTGCTTTGGAATCTACACCAATTTTGAAGTACACTAAAAAATAATTTATACAAACATGTAGCAACATACACAATGTCGCATATCTATTAGATATTGTCTGTTTAAAAAAATAAATACATAAATAAACAAAGAAAATATAATAGCCACTTTTCAACACAATGAGGCCAAGCCACCCATTCCTTTGAATTGATAATGTACAACACCACTACAAAAAAATAGAGTTCAATAGCAGATGTGCCGTAAACAGCAAGGTTCACTTTTGTGCTTAGACGCGGAAGCGTCCCCACTTGACGGCCGCGGCATTTGCGATTCTCGCACTACGTCTCGGAATTGGGCGCGTGGGGCCGCACGTTGTGGGAGTATTGGTAGTCGACGCATTTTCGTTGCCCTCTACCGGTGGCTCGTTCTCATTTCCAAAGATTTCCGTGTTGTCGGACTCGAAGCAATCATAGGGGTTGGTGTCGGTGTCCGCCACTTACTACTAGACTCTCAATTTCAAACACCTCCCCTAGTATAAAGTTGCATTTGGGTAGTTTGAGAATAAAAGAGTGTGTGACAGCAACACTAACCGCAATCTTTGCTAGCTCTGCTGCCATCTGCTGCATTGGCGCGTTCCAGCAATGTACTTGTGGACGCGGGCACGCCAACCGCTAACCTCAAGTGGCGCGGGGGGACCTGGCAGGCTCCCGCATTGACGAGACATAACATTGTAAAGTATGCACTCATATATCAAAAACGACCACGACGTGCGGGAACCCCTGCCCTCCCCATACGCTTGTGGCTGGTTCTGACCAGCACAGGGCTGTCCACCCCTTGTCCCCCCACGTCACCCCTTACGTCCCTCCCTTCGTCTCGATTAGCCATAGTGCATAAATATGAGACGTTAAACAATATCTAATCAATCTAAACGCTGATCTATACTGTTTGGTATCTTTTTTTAAAACGTGAAAGTGTATATTTTTGTTGATACCATTTCAGTGAGAAACAATGTCTGTTTGCAGTTTCAAACCACAAAGAAAATAACTTAAAGAAAGAGGTTACTTAAGTTTAAAGGTGTAGGTTTACTTACACATTGGCTGCCATGGAGAACGTTGATGTCAGGACATCCCTCAAGTGTGGGTATTTAAGGCACAACTGTACTATCACACTATCATATTGGCAGCTGTTAGTGATTTTTATTTTCATACGTTGTGAGCTCTACAATCCAGTGGCTTATAAAGAAGAAGTCACTGCCTACTAGTTTGTTTTACCGCCAGGAATGTTTCTTCTAGCGGTGGTATCATGGTGGTATGAACCCTTCCGCTAGTTAATTTGCGGATGGCTTGTCGTGCTCCCTTGCATATCCTATCGATAAGTGGTTTTAGGTTTTTCCTCTTTTTTAGATGAGATAATTTGGTGTTGGAGCAGATTTTGTGGAGATTATCTTTGTAGCGTCTTATCACATGGTTTGCGCACTCTTGCTTCTCGACATATCGCCCAGACAAGCACCCAGAACAGATGATTGAGATGAGCCCTGACCTCTTCCCCTCCCTCTATTAAGCTTTATGTCGTAATTAGTGACAATAAAGGGAGTGGGCTATTGTTTGGGTTACACAAGTTTTAATTATTAATTTATACAAGTCAAAACATGACTACTCACGAACAAGACAAAGTAACCACTTGATTTTTATACTCTCACAAACTAAGAATTTTCCTCTTGCTGATTTCTCGCTTTTCTCCCCGACGGCGACGACAATGACAACACGGACGGATGTTTACACATGACCACGACTTGGGGGAACCCCTACCCTCCCCATACGCTTGTGGCTGGTTCTGACCAGCACAGGCCTGTCCACCTCTTGTCCCCCCCCCGCGTCACCCCTTACGTCCATCCCTTGGTCTCGATTAGCCGACGTGCATAAATATGAGACGTTAAGCAATATCCAATCCAAATCCAAATCGACTGTTGTTGTTTGACTGTCTGCTAGGGATGCGGCCCGTGTCCTCTAGCCAGCTTTGGAGGTCGATGTTAAACCCCCTTCTTTGTTGTCTGCTTTGTTTGCTTTTTGCTGGCGAAGTTTTAACTATAAAACACGTTTTAGAAACCTGTACAAAATATAGTAGTGATAGAAAAGATTTTAAATTAAAACCTTCCCTCGAAGAAATTTTATCAGACAACTCCACGACAAGCGATAATGTTATTAATTTCTTACGTTTAATTGGGCGGCGGCGGTAGCAAGGTGGTGTTTGGGTCGTTCCATGTCAAGTGAACATGAAATAACCATCTTATTTTGGTCACCAACTCCAATTTTGATAAAATTGTGTATAGTTATTGAATACAAGAAATAAAATATACATAAAAAATTTGAGCGTTCTAACTTCAACGGTCTGTGATTTACGGGCCAGTGAAAAACTCAAATTTGAGTTTTTCCGGGCACGTTGCGGGTTACTGATAAATTCATAACTTTCTTCCTATTTAACATAAAATGATAATTTTTTTTTTAATTGTAGGTAATTTTTCATCCTACCCTGTCAGAACAAATGCATTTCACTAAAATAAGTAATCAGCACAAAAAATCACAATATTGATTTTGACCCAGAATAACTCAAAATCGTATCCTCCAAAAAATGTCAAAATTTATTTTTGATGTTTCTAACATATAATTAGCTTACACAAAAAATCTTATCTTGGGACACCTTTGGGATCAGAAGAAACAAGTACATACATGATCTAAAGCGTTACAAAAAGCCATAATATACATAACATAGTGTGTATAGGTCTGTTAATAAGCAAGTGATTGGTACAACAAATAGCTAGGTGAATGATAAGCACCATAGGGCCTACCCATGCTCAGTCTGCACTGAAGTTTTTCCAGCAAGTATACCTAATGCACAAGGCAATTTTGAATTTATATTAACTAGTGTAACATCCAAAAGTATAACACACGTAGTAGGCCTACCTAATTCTGATTTTTCCATGCGATGAGTTTGTGTGAGGCTTCCTCGCTTTCTTTTGAAGTTAGTGTATAGACTCGACCAGTCGCAGTTCGTGGGTCTACTACTGTCAGAACGTCTGTTGCATTTGTAGTGAGGATATCGGGTTGGCTTGGATATGAGAATGATGCATTTGGACCTGATGGGTGAAGAAAGCTTAGCTTCACTTCCTTGCTTGCAACAAATGTCTCAATGACACATGCTATCCACCATTCTCCTACATATGCACATGTTACAAAACCTTTTATATTATCAAACTCAATTGATTCACTTTCATTATCAACACTCACAAGCTCTTCACTCGATTCAGACGAGAACGAATACACACGAGTTAAAACCTTGGTCTGAGAAATTGGCATAAAAGAGTGTAACTTCTGGGTGCCAGGTATGGGCCTGGACTGGAGAAAATCGGGTTTCCAAAGTTTTTGCCATGGCAAAATGCTCTTCATTGGTGCAGTACTCAAAACTCACGGACGGAATGTTCTGTTTGGCCCAGTCATGCAGCTGCCTCGGAGTCATGATCTGAGATTCGTATGGTCTCTGAAGGCTAGCACGAGCAGCCAGTCTCTTGTAGGTTCCTCCCAAACCGTCACTAGCTCCCTTTCCATGGGAAGTGGCCGAGAAATGCCATTCAGCTTCAACAGAAAAGTCTTGTGCGTGGCAGCACAAGTTGACAAAATTCTTTCTGTTCTTATACTGTGCAGCAGCCCCATCGGAGAAGTAGAATATTTTATTAACTAATTCAAACTTATTACGTAGATAGTTGATCATTTTTTTAATAAACAAGTGCACTGCAACAGTGTCGTGCTGTAGGCACTCCGATGTGATAACAAAACTTGTGTGGTGTTCTTTTACATCCACATTGTAGTAAATTACAAACGGATGGATAGTGGCGGACGAATTGTTCCAATTTCCCCCTTGGGCTTCATCTTGTAACACAAAAGAATAATTCTCCGCAAAATCACATACAACTAGAAACTCCCCGGGCAGTAATGCTGACTTTAATTTTGATTGAAAAGTTGACTGTTGAGTAGCAATGAAAGAATGCCGTAGAAGGTCATTTAGCTTTTCACACAACGTCTCCAAGAAATCATCTGCGGACTTTGTGAGTGTTTCAAGGGAGCATCTATCAGTTGATACCCACTGCTTGTAAGTGATTTCTTCAACCATTTCTTCTTCAAACACATTGCCTAGATGTTCTTTTAGTGACAGCGCACCTGGGCAATACTGGCATTCATGGAGAAAACATTTTTCTTGTGGTGGATTACATATCATCTGTGCAAGACAGTGGTGATACGTCTTGAGATTTGAATGTCATCGCCAACTGTAAGTTCTGATAACTTTGCACCTAATAGCATAAGCTTAATGGGTAAATGTTGTAACAAACATACAGAATGCGTTCCGCTAGCTCCAGGTAAAACACAATTCTTTGGGCGAAGTTCTGCAAACTTTGAAAACCCAATTGTGTGTTGAGGATACATTTCCTTGAATAGGCTATGTATTTCTTTCAGGTTGCACAACACAAGCCTTTTTTGTATGTGAACTCGTTTGCCATCCACTTTTACAGAAACGTAATCTTTTTTGCCTGGCATTGCTCGGCTGACATCATCGGATTCATACACTTTTTTCACTAACTCCACAATATTTTGAGACAAAGATTTCCAGGTTTCTGGTTAGGTGTAGACAAGATGCCTTTATCCTTAACGAGTTGTTTAGCTTTTCGTATCATACGGTTTGATGCTCCAAACTCTTGCTCCGTTCGTTTAAGGGCCTTCAAATTCCAACTCGACACCTTCTCGCGGTTTGGCCCGTGAATAGGGGATTTTCACTCCCTGAAACTAATGGCGAGCTCTGGGTCGTCGTCGGGGAACCCCTTCCCTTTGACTACCTCCCCGACGGCGACGACAAAGACAACACGGACGGTGACACAGACAGAGACGACCACGACGTGGGGGAACCCCTGCCCTCCCCATATGCTTGTGGTTGGTTCTGACCAGCACAGGCCTGTCCACCCCTTGTCCCCCCGCGTCATCCCTTACGTCCCTCCCTTCGTCTCGATTAGCCAAGTTGCATAAATATGAGACGTAAAGCAATATCCAATCAAATCCGTTCGTTTAATACTCCAACTTGCTGGAAGCACTGTCAAAACTTGAATCTTGTCACTTCGATTCATAGATGAATTAAATTTATCTTTCAACTGACTGATTATTTCGGCTGTATCTGTTTTTTTATTGTTACCAGAACTGTCTTCCGAATCGCTGAAAAGTAACTTCCGCTTCAAAGCGCAATGCACCGCTTAAGCTTTTCCTTAGATATTTCTCTTGTGTTAGTTTTGATTTCTTAAACGGAGACTCTCCAATGGACAACAGGCTGGAATTAATTGTCGACAATGTCTCAACCTTGGCTGATTTTCATTATTTCCTCATCTTGTTGAACTGGCTGTTTGTAACTGCAACTGGGTTGCTCATGAAGATCTCCCTCGTCAACAAATGAAGTGCACGAGTCAGACGAGCTGCTACAATAGTCCTCTAAAGATGATATTTTCTTTCGGCACATATCACAAAGTCTCCCTTCTAGTGGGAGATGAGGTAACTTTTTAAACATCCACTGCATTATTGGTCTGAGACCTCTTTTGAAACTGGCATGATTAGCCCTATCAAATGGATTGCAACAAGTTGAAAAATTCCACTTTTTCTCCATTTTTTCATGAGCTGTCCACTTGAACAAATAACTATTTACCTTGTAATTTATAAATCCTCAACAAATCTCTATGTCCAAGTCTGTAAAGTAAACCATTGATAACTCACACCAATTATAACTCTCAATTATATGCGGTATGCCTACCAAATTATCTGTAAATCCAGGTGAACACTTGTTAATGTGAGACTTAACCATGTGCTGTACAGTGTAACAGGTACAAAAAGCAAGATGGATGGTTAGGCCTACTGCTTGTTAAATGTGTTTTCTACTGCCTGTGTAATTAAGACAACAACAACAACATACTTTGGCACCAAATTCAAAAAACAGAGTAGACAACTAGCATTATATCACAGATATCCTTTATCTGTGATTATAAGTTAAATATACTACACAAGATGGCACTAAAATATTAATATATTCTGATCCCAAAGGTGTCCCAAGATAAGATTTTTTATGTAAGCTTATTATATGTTAGAAACATCAAAAATAAATTTTGACATTTTTTGGAGGATACGATTTTGAGTTATTCTGGGTCAAAATCAATATTGTGATTTTTTGTGCTGATTTACTTATTTTAGTGAAATGCATTTGTTCTGACAGGGTAGAATGAAAAATTACCTACAATTTAAAAAAAAATAATCATTTTATGTTAAATAGGAAGAAAGTTATGAATTTATCAGTAACCCGCAACGCGCCCGGAAAAACTCAAATTTGAGTTTTTCACTGGCCCGTAAATCACAGACCGTTGAAGTTAGAACGCTCAATTTTTTTTATGTATATTTTATTTTTCAACAAAAATAATGGTGACAATTTTCAAACAAATCTGAGATGGTGACCCAAATTGCTGTGATCACTTGACATGGAACGACCCGTTTTGGAGCCTGGCATTCGGCCGCTTTCGTGTTTCGAATGCGAGGATCCGAGGTAGTCCTACCAAACCCTACGCTGGCCTGGACCGTCTTCATCCCTGGACTCCCAACAAACCGTTTGAGCGCGACAATAGGCTGCAAGTTGGATCTCTGCTTCCCGGGTGTCTTCGGTTCATCGGATCGTTCCATGGTTGTAATGACTGTTTTCTGTTTCAAGTTTATCAATTTATAGATATTTTCATAATCCTGTAATTTTTGGTGTGTTTATTGCTGTTAACCATTTAACCACTGGGGGCGTCGTGTACGGGTTGGTCGCGTTAACAGAGGAGAGGTAGGAGGTGTGGGAATTAAGTCTTCTCTGAATTCCAGCATGTGTTTTTTTTTACTCCAGCGTCTTCTTCGTCCTCGTCTCCTTAGAAAAACGATCTTTCCTCGTCCTTGAGTTCTTCACCTTAGTCTGGTGGGCGTCTGTAGGGCCGAAGCTGGTCATGTTGCTCCTACCTGCGGGGTTCCCATCCAGGTTCTCCAGCTCGTACACGTTTGAAGAAATGCTTTTTACTAATCTGTATGGGCTTTCAAACTTGGGGCTTAGCGAACTGGTGACGTTGCGTTCTTATAGCTTATTGAGTTATTGTTCTGCTGTCTAGAAGTGAAGTGATCCAGCAAATCAATTTCTTTATCAATTAAATGATTTTGTTTTTCATCACTAGAATATACAAATCACTAAGCCACGTTGTTCTCCTAAACACGACACCCACTAATACGAGAGCAACCCTACAAACACGTCCCCCATGGTATCTCCATTTAGAGTTATATTTGTTTGGAGGACGTTAATTCTTAGTGATTGACCTCTTCCTTTGTAGGTTATTATCAACATTTTTAATGTGTATAGCAAGTAGGTCTGAGCCATAAATCTCAGTTCTCTCTTGGTATGGGCCGACCGCTTTGCAAGAGTCACATTTTGATTCTGGTATTATTGATGACACTAATTCCTTCATAAATGTCGATTCCACGGTACCTCCCTTTAGAGAAGGAATCGAGAACATGTTTTCTTCCTTTTTTTCCTCTGTTTCATGAAAACAGTTCGTACATTTAAGAGTAACATGTCTTTAAAAACCTATTGTCTCTCAATGCGGGAGATTTATTACATATATCGATATAACCTCGCCGCCTGCACTTTTGACTACAACACGCACCCTGCACTCACAGCGGAGCGGAGCCTCGCGTCACAGACGGTCTGTCTCTCTGTTGACAGATATGATAATAACCATACTACAACACCCCCTCTTAATCAGGGAACACAACAAAACACCTTTGTCTTTGGTCCATGGGTGGCCTTAAGTCAATAAATCAGCCACCATTTCTTCGGTACACTTATATCTTCCCTGATTCTATGGTTTCTCTTATGAAATGAGTAGGTCGATATGGTAACCGCCCATTTGACCGCAGAAACAATCTCGCCGCCCGTAAGACCGACGCAATAATATCGACAGGCCAATAAGACCGACAGACAGACATACATACATACTTCTTATATTTACACTGATTAGATGGTTGGCCTGTCAGTCTTATTGGGCTGTCGACATTATTGCGTCAGTCTTATTAGCCTGTCGGTCTTATTGGCCTGTCGACTTAATTGCGTCGGTTTTTTGGCCCGTCGGTCTTATTGGCCTGTCGACATTATTGCGTCGGTCATATTGGCCTGCGGTCTTATCCTAATCCTTTGTAAATCAGTTTTTATAACTGAATAGGATAGACGTTAAAAATAAATAATAAATAAATAAATTATTGGCCTGTCGATCACATGGGCGTCGACCTTATTGCGGCGGTCTTATGGGCGGCGCGATTGTTGCCGCGGTCTTTTGACCGTGAGCCGGTCGATATTAAGATCAACGCAAATTAATTTATCTACTACTGGTTAAATGTGTGAAATTGTTATTTCTAATGTGGTAAGGCTGTTTTGATGATCCGTATACGAGGGGCTATAAAGGGTACTGAGAGCATATTGTTGTCCTTTAAACTTGAATTTTAGCCAGAGACCTTCAAGGTTAGTGTCGAAGATGTCAGTGGTGGTGTTAACCTTGCTACAGGTTATACCGTCTTTAACATATACTCCTATGCAACCTCCCCGTCCTATTTAATGGTCCTGTCTTCACAACATGTATCCCGGGATACAGACAGATATTGTTTGATTCAAATGAGCTACATAGCTAAGTTTCGGTGATCGCCATTATATCAATACAATTATCGGTTACAAGCTCAAGTATTTCATCAATTTTAGGAATTGAAGATCTTCCGTTTAAATGTGATATAGTAAAATTATGTTTGTGGGCCAAGGTGTTGAAAATAATCATGTTTAGGCAATAAAAATGGATACATAATATGCTAATGGATTTAAGGTAGGTCACATATTCAATCGTCAAAATTAGTTGGCTTCAACTCAGTTGGATCTAAAATTATTTCTTTAGGGTGCATTATTTGAATTATTTGATGATGATAACGTGCGCCAAAAACAAATTGGGCGTCGCGACGCCTTCACCATTTCCCACTTTACCTGTTTGGGAATTTTTTAGGTCCTCTTCCGTCCTGTCTAGGGTCCCGGTTTTTAGTACCCTATATAAGCACAACCCGCACCTTAATCTAACAATATTTTCGGTTCCGGGCGTCGCGACGCCATATGACGCCTGGCGTAGGCGTCGATCTTTTTACAATAATGACATCGTTTTTTAGACGGGAGAAGAAGCGCCGGCTCATCACCTTCAAGATGATGTGTTTTACTTGACGGCAGTTCTAGCCGTTCAAAAGATATCAACTTTCTTGTGTGCTTTTTTTTTTTTTACTTAATACAAGTTGACAAATATTTACATAAACATTTTACAATTATAGAATTATTCAACCAATGTCACTACTCTTCAACTTCGAAGTCCCTCAGTGGATTATCGTCAATTTCTTCTACTTCTTCATGCTCATCTTCTTCAGCATATTCAAAATCTTCATTATTTTCATAGTCAAAATCATCCAGGTCCATGTCCGATATGTCCTCTTGGCTGGAAATGCTCTCGTCGTCTTTTGACTGTGAATGATAAAACAGAGATAATTATCACGACTAAATAAATGAACACTTTTCAAATTAACATGATATAAAAACACTATTTCTACTCACATTTCCTGTTGAGCGTCTAACTGTTGACATCGAATATATGCTTACAGAGTCCTCCTCCTCTTCTTGATTGTTTGACGATTCAACGGCGTAACGTTCTTGGCTGGTATCCATATTGAAATAGCTCTTGCCGGGTCCGAGTCGGAGAGAACACTGATGCTCCTCCATAAAAACTCCTCTTTATATAGGCGTTTATTTAGCTCTTTCAGACCCAAATTTTTTTGGATGGCGGTAAAAATCTGAAATTTTCCAAATCCAATGTAAGTATTTTATTTTTTTTTTAAATTGGAAAATTTCTAATTTTTTTGACCAGCCGTTTCCATTATATTGAGTGTACATTTAAATAAACAAAAGTACTAGGCGGCATATTTTGTTGACATAAAGATACATTTCAATAAATGACTAACTTACACAATTTTAGTTGTATTTTATCATTTTTATTTTTGTTAAAAATCAAAATTGAGCAAATTTTGTATAAGTTTACACAGATTGAATATCAATTAACATATTTTCCAGTAAAAAGTAAGCAAATTGTACTTACAAACGTTCCAAAAACCATTTCGAATTAGCATTTTGTGTACAAATGTTGTGTACAACATACAGGTTATACCGTGTTACATTGTTACAAGAAGAAGCCCTGGATGAGCAGGGCCCGGGGTTGCCTGGTTGCCTAGACCAGGGTAGTGATGAGACTCAATCCCTAGGACTGTGTAGACCCAACACCACCTTAGGGATAAAGATAGAACCCGGTTTACGGTAGGGCCTAGACCAGGGTAGGGCCTAGGCTAAAGTCCAACACCATGGTAGGGCCTAGGATCAAGCCCTAGGCATGGGTAGACTAAGGCCCTAGCCAGGCCTAGGGCAAGAAAAACTGATAGGCCTACTAGGCCTAACCAATTTCAAAATTTTGGAGCAAATTAAAAATAATTTGAGAGAACTTACCAATTACTTGAGACCGAGTCCTAGGTGTTTCATGCGTCAGCTCATCTCCAGGAAAATCAATTTCGTCAGGGTCATCGATATCTTCGATATCTGACTGGTCACCTTCCAGAAGCATGTCGAAAAAGTCATCTGCTGTGGTAGGCCTAGGCCTTGGTTTAGGACGTTTAGACGTACCTAATACAACAAAATCATAGATAATAGAGATATGACAACATGTTATTGTAATCAATTGACATTTAAAATCATAAAATTAAGTTTGCCAAATGTAAAAAATAGTGTAAATAAATAAACGACAAGCAGCTGACAGTGGATAGATGTAAACAATAACAGGCCCCCTATCAAAGCAACACCCAGTACATATGTACATTCTAATGGACATCGCATTACAACAATTCTCACCGTTCATTTGTTTTGAAAAGTTCTGAGCTAACAACAATAGCATACACTATATTTTTTTAAACCATTAACTACCATTCAATCATGAAATACACCCACTGAATCACTTATAAACATTAAATTAGTAAGTACTTACCAGCAACAACATCATGGGATGACGCCATCTTGAATCTTATTTCTTGTAGTTAACTTTATAGCCACCGCGGCAGCACTTCCTTGAGTTCAAATGATACAATTTGATGTACATTTAAATGACCAAGGGGTCCCAAGGGAGTAAAATACAGATATCAAGTTGAAAAACAATACTTAAGTCGATGTACATTTAAATGTACACCGGGTCTGAAAGGGTTAGGAAAATTAAGCCGTTTTGACTTCTTCATGCTCATCTTCTTCAGCATATTCAAAATCTTCATTATTTTCAAAGTCAAAATCATCCAGGTCCATGTCCGATATGTCCTCTTGGCTGGAAATGCTCTCGTCGTCGTTTGACTGTGAATGATAAAACAGAGATAATTATCACGACTAAATAATTGAACACTTTTCAAATTAACATGAAAATTATAAAAACACTTTTTCTACTCACATTTCCTGTTGAACGTCTTACTGTTGACATCGAATCTATGCTTACAGAGTCCTCCTCCTCTTCTTGATTGTTTGAAGATTCAACGTCGTTACGTTTTTGGCTGGTGTCCATATTGAAATAGCTCTTGCCTGGTCCGAGTCGGAGAGAACACTGATGCTCCTCCATAAAAACTCCTCTTTATGTAGGCGTTTATTTAGGAAAATTTAGCCGTTTTCAGTTTAGTTAAGACCCCCGGCTACTTGAAATCATGGCTTTTATGTAGAAAGTCGAACAAATTGAATGCTAGTTATATTTATTTGCCTCATTGATATGTAATTAAATACATAGTGTTATAATAAAAGTCATAACATGCATTACATGCATGCACAACATCACGCATTTGTACAGAAATTGAACCATGTTACAGTCGGTCCATAATAAAAGTAAAATGCCTGAAAATGTGATATTTGCGACAATATAGTGTCGTCACGATGAGCGTCACTATCATATCATATATATCATCATCATATATATATTACTTAAAACCAATTAATTACACACCACTGTTACCAACACGATTTGAAAAACGTAAATTCACTTGGTGTGCAGCTTCGATATGACCTCGCCGCCCCGCACCTTTTGACTACTGCCTGCACGCACAGTCGCACACAGCAGTGCAGAGAGCCTCGCCTCGCAGTCGGTCCGTTGTTCTTGTCCTAGGCGGACGTGTGTTGTCCGCGCTCCTCGCCTCTCGTCTCATTGGGCCTCCACAGTACACACAGTACAGAGCTAGCTTCTGTTGCTGCTGTATGTGTTGTTCGTTCAAAGTCTTTGCTGTGTCCTCGTTCTCATCATCATTCTGTTTAATGTTTGTTCACTTCAAGAGGTTGTCTGTTCTGTCCAGACTGGAAGGTTCTGTTCCCTCTTTATTCTGCCCTGCTTGTCAGAGAAGCGCTGCTCAGCATCTTATTGTTGTGCTTCGTCTGTTCCGTTCGTACAGCGTGAGGAGTTGATGTTCAGAAAGTGCCCGGAAATTAATACTTAAAACACTACTATGTAAAGACAATTGTACTCCTCCACCCTTACATTTGCAGAAGCCCGTGTATTGGATATACGGCAACTATATGTCAAAGTAATCTTGAATAAGGTATTTCATGTCCAATCTCCAATCCAGCTGTGGTTGCACTCAAATATCAGAAAATTTAATCTACTTTAAAAATGTATTGGACAACTTTTTCCGTAGGATGCATCTTGAAGAAGTTATAAGCCAAAAACTGAAAAAAGTAAAAAAAAAAAAAAAGTTTTTCGAGCACAACGCAGTTAGCACAGGTCTTTCGATGCTGCAAACTTGGTTTTACACTATTGGTATCTATCCTAACCAAGGTCCTCTAGATCTCCGCCACCTGGCGGAGGCTCGTCTAACTCGCTCGTGTGGCCACTAGGTTAGGTCGTCGCAACCCGTTCCACTATGTATAGCAGCCATTACGGTGATTTGCACGAGAAATAGAGGGAATTTTAAAAAGCAAAGTGAACATCTACTTATAGCGCGCCCTAAAACTTGACCATAAAATGACGATGTAGAGGCCAGAAAAGATTCGCGTGCATTTTGAGATAATAAAATTGACAACCCAATAATAATGAAGCTAGTAATTTGTTGCAATGTAATTAATAAAATGAAATAATTTTAAATACACTTTGTTATAACTTTGGGTTTGTTATAGTGTGATGTGTAGGATATCCACGAGCAATTTTTCTTACGATTTTAAAAATTTATTTCTTTCATGTCACTACACTGAAGAAAAAAATCCGGGATGTGTTTTTTTCTTTTTTCTTTTTTTTTGTACTTTTGTCTGTCTGTTAACACAATTCCGGCTATACCAATACTTCTATTGCGATGAAATTTTATGGAGGCCTTCGAAATCTCTGAACTTAGAACTGCCACGTTTTTGAGCGCATTCGGAATTTTTTTTCTCATAAAAATCGCAATTTTACGATTTTTTTTTCGATTTTAATTATTTTTTACTATTATTATTATTATTATTATTATATTATTATTATTATTATTATTATTATTATTATTATTTATTATTAATTTTAAAATTTTAAAATTTCTTCGACTTGTAAAACCTACATGCTTTATTCGATGGTAATGATTTTTTCACAGAGCCTTGATTTTATGGATTTATATATTCGTGTGAAATTTGAGCGCAATCAAACGATTATTTCTTATACTAATTGCAATTTTACAATTTAAACAGCGTTTTGATAAAAATGCTAAGGCTTTTACAATTTTCATTTATTTTTTAAAGTGAAAGGTGTTTTAGATTAAAAAACAATACATCTAAACATTCACTAGACGGATTTTATTATTTTCGTTTTGTTTGATAAATATGATTTTTTCCTTTGCATTGTTGGAAAAAGTATGTTTTTTGTAACAAATCTATATTTCCCATATTTTAATTAAAAAACTATAAATCTCATCAAAAAAAGTGCCTAGTGAATTTGTCAGAATAAGACTTGTGAGCATATCAAAAAAGAAATTATCCTTTTATCTTAAAAACTGTAGAAGAAGTAGGAAAAAATGTTAGCAAATATGCTAGAATAAAAGTTTTGAGATAATAGCATTAAAAGTCTATTTATGTTGTTTTCTTTGTAAATTTGAATATAACATAGCCTAAAGGTTCAGTTAATTTATTTTTACATGAATTCACTGGGTCTTTATAACCTGTTAATCTAGGCTTCTTTAAAATTGACTAAAATTGTTATGAATAACACTCTATACAGTATACAGCCCTAGATTGGGCCTAATATCAGTACTGGTAAGCCATTTTCCCGTGTAAAATAGCATACAGCGCTCAAGAAAAAAATCATTTAATGCTTTTAGCATTATATCAGCATAAAATAAATTTATGTATTCAATAAATAAAAAAGTAAACTTAAAAAGCAATTCAAACAATAATAATGCAAAATTGCTGGTTTTTCATACATTTTGTGAAATAGCACCTTAAACAAATACGCTCATCCAACAACGCGCCTGAAAAAGCGTTTGCGAAGCTTCCTAGTTTATTACCAACATGCTTGTGCCCAAAGCAACACATGTGATGATAATAATAGTGTCTACACATAATCATAAAAACACTAGTTAATGACGGTATTTTCCAAGGTGGCGTGTGAAAATTACTATGTCGCCGAGAAATGCTAGTTTTAAATGAAAACTACGATATGTACAAACATAACCACTATATAACGTTATAGTGGCATTCACCCTTATTACAATCTTGGTATTTAACCTCGTTGACAACCTCCAGTTTTTCTCTAATTTTTTTTTACATATTGAACTCATTAAATGCAAAGCGCGTGAAATACAACATTCCCGGGAAAAGCTCGTTTTAAAGGAAAACGACGACATGTCCAAACATAACCACTATATGACGTTATAGCGGCATTCATCCTGATTACTAACGTGGTATTGAAAGTCGTTGACACCCTCCAGTTTTTTAGGTAATTAACTCACTAGTATGCAAAGTGCGTGAAAGAGTACTAGTTACTACATTCCCGCTCTAGAATTAATCACCAAGATGGCTTCTAATTCGCTGCTGCGACGACCTAACCTAGAGAGTTAGACGATCCTCCGCTAGGCGGAGATCGAGAGGACCTTGATCCTAACAACATCCCAAAAATCAGAACTATGCAATTTTTTGCCAAGCCAAGGTATTTTTTTCTTACTGGCTCCAGCTGTGTCTCGTCGGAGGCGTTCGCGTTGTTTTTCTTTTCTTTCAATAAATTTGCTGTAAAAATGTCCGTTTTTTTGGTCATTGAGAGACCAAAATGCTGAATGAAGTGAAGATCTTTCCCCTGCATTGATTTTTGTCCTACATTTCAACCTACAAGACTCTCTACACGCGGCGCCTACCTCCCTTGCAGCATTAACCTTGCCCTGAATATCAACGTATGCAGTACCACTTTCTAGCTTCCGTTTACGTTTACGGACATTTTGTTTCCAGAGTTCTGGGTTGCGGCTTCTCTTTCTGCTTCTAGTTTAGTTGTCACTGTAAACCAAACAATAGTGTAACTATTGTAATACAGTTTTGAATTTGTATTTAGAATTAGGCCTATTGTTTTACGTACTGGATGGCGTTCTCATTCAGTAGCACATTTTCACCAACATGTTCATCTTCTTCACCATTGACAGCAACTACATGATTAATTGCTGCGGTAGCTTATGTAGGCCTATAGTTTTGTCATTGCCTCCGTCACCGACATCACCATTGTTTATAGTACGCAAAGGTAGGCCTATATCCACATCAATACTGAAACAAATATAGATATTCGGGTTGCTTAAATAACGGACCTACATATTTTGTAAGTTTGGGCCTAGGCCTAGATATTATCAAATCTGTCAAGCCTTGGCCAAATCTTTAGAATTTCTTCCTAGCTTTAGGTCTAGACCTAGCCCTAATCGAGGAAGTCCACGAGTCTAGACCCAAGTACTCTGTACGGATCTAACGGCCAATAAAACTCTACTCTATATCTAGGCCTACATGTTATATCTATTTTTGTATATCCAGTCCCTTTGGTGGAGGTACTGGATATACAAAGATATAGGCCGAGGCCAATCTATTAAAAAATTTCGTAGGCCTAGGCCTAGTTAAAGGACTCATCAAGGCAAAGGAAAATCTAGGTCCTTGTCTTGGCATAGGCCTAGACCTAGTGTTGTTATTTTGCATAAGCCCCTACCTTCCATTGAGTTCTTCCAAAGATATATCCTTGGATATAGGCCTATCCAAAGAAATATCAAAATCTTGATCTTCTGTCAGATAGAATGTAGATTCATCTATATCGCTTATATCATCACTGAAAATAAGACACAATTAACATCAACACACCGACGTGGATACTACATTTTATTTATGGATGTTTATAATCAGTATTTATAAATTTTAAAGTCTCCACTAATACAGCGTCTACAATGCAGAACTGTTTGCAATTCTACAAAGCCTCCTGTTTGCCCTTGATAACAAGGACTCCAAATTCTTAGTGTGCACGGATTCTTTAAGTTCCCTAGAGGCTATTTGCCAAATTTACACTACACACCCATTAGTTAGTAAAATACACCTTATACTGTCCAAACTTGGTGCAAAACAAAAATCAATAGTTTTTTGTTGGGTGCCAGGCCATTCTGGTATTTTAGGAAATGATCTCGCCGACCAAAGTGCCAAAGAAGCTTGCAACAAAGAACAAATTGATTGCCAATTAGTCGTAACGCCTGATCTTAAAGCATTATTTAAACTTAAAACTTAAAGAAAAGTGGTGCGAAGAATGGCATATCATGCAAAATAATAAGCTTCGCGAAATAAAAGGCGATGTAACACCTTGGATCTCTTCAAGGCGCTCTTCTCGACGCGAAGAGGTTGTTCTGACCCGTCTACGCATTGGACACACACATCTCACTCAAGGATACCTTTTAAAAGGTGAAGACCCACCACCCTGTGAGCAGTGTGGTGAGATTTTAGAGATGAATGATTTTAAACTAAAACCTAATTTAAAAGAAATTTTATCTGATGAATCTGAGAACATAACCAATGTTTTTAAATACCTGAAATCAACACAGCTGTACAATAAGATTTAAAAATAACATGCCATTATATAAGAGAATACGGGCACTGATAACCTTAGTGTTGTGTGCCCTTAAACCCTAATAACTAACTAACTAAATTTTAAAGTCTAGGGCCCAGGCTAAAATAAAATAACAACAAAGCACCCTCTTGACAGAGTGGCACTAGGCTCTAGTATTTCTTTGCAAATAGGGATTATTGAACAGTTACACTGCACTTATTGTTTGTAAGAATGTGTATAGATTATTTTTGATTCTTAGAAAACCTATATTATATCCTTACCTTCTATCATAATCAATATCATCAAGGATTGCTTAAATTGCATGTTCATTAGCAGCCATGTTTATTAAGCTTTAATTGCACAGTTTTTGGTAGGTATTGTCCCCCGCGTCATCCCTTACGTCCCTCCCTTCGTCTCGATTAGCCAAGATGCATAAATATGAGACGTTAAGCAATATCCAATCAATTTGATTTGAAAAAAATGTGGCTCGTTGGTCTTGTTGTTAGCGTATCTGCTTCCAATGCAGAAGGTCCAGGGCTCGATTCCCGCTAAAGTCAGTAGTTTTTAACTTCTGATTTGGACTTAAGTCCATCAGTTTGTCTTAGGAGTTTGTAAACGGTGAGTTTGGAGCCGTCCTAGCAACGAAGCACATAGTAAATTCAGAGTTGTTCTGAATCGGCCTTGTTGATTCTGGCGTTGATCCGCGAGTGTTCGCACTGTCCATACCACCGATTGCTATATTTCCTATTAAAAATATTGATCTTTGGTTGGTTATCGCTCACTTGTCGATTGCGTCGGGGCCTACAGGGTTGGCTTGGTCGCTTTGATTTAAAGTCCTCCACTGAAAATCAGTTATATAACTGAGTGGATAGACTCTAAATACAATTTATTTTTTATTTTTATTTATTTAATCAATCACATCACCTGGTAGAATACCATGTGATCACACAGACGAATCCCATTGGCGGATCGACTAGAACACTCCAATACTCAAGGTACTGAAGATTCGGGACATAGTACAAACAATTATTTGCCGTAAAACACCTATTTTTTGCTCGGAAATGCTTGGGAAAAATCGATATAGTACATTTTAATACTGAAAACAACATGGAGCACCAAACTAAAAACTTGTAAAATTTGGACATAGAACACTCCAATATTCACCTGACGCAGTGTTAGTACAAACAGTTAGACTACATATGCTACACAATGTTTGATAATGCAAGAAGAAGACAAGCATGTAAAGGAATGATTGTAAATAACAAGCTTTGACGTGACATGTATATGCCATCATTTAAATTGTTCATTTGTGGCTAAGACCTTTTACTACAAAAGTTGTCTCGGTAGGTCTACTCAGCCTACATTCAGCTCACTAGAATACCGTTCCCTTTTGTTGCTGACGTTTTCTGATTAATAAAGGCTCGTTTATTGACTCGCGTCTGGAGCAACGCAACTCGACCGCAGCCAATCAGGTGACACCATCGATGTTAAATTGGATTGATATATCATCTCTGCTGATGACTTCATCCGCTACCATTTGCTTATTACGCCCAGACGAAACGTTGCTGATGTTTGGTCGATTTTGGCTCATTTTCCCTTTAAGTTCTTGATTTTCAAGTACAGCAAGAAGCTGTTCGGCTAAAGGTTAATGGAAAAAAGCATTTGTTGATGTGTAGAACATACTTATTTTGATTCGCCAGGTGACACCGTAGGAGCGTCATCTATGAGTTTTAGTGTGTTCACACATTCAGAACAACAGTAAACTACAATCACAATCTACTGTGGTGTGGCAGTTTATTATCTGTAGCATACATTGACGACCAAGATCTGTTAGTCCAAATCTTGTGGCAACAGCCAGAATCAATATCTCACTCTGTTTTCGTGAAATACGTGCAGTTTGATACGAAGTCTCTTTTTGATTTGGCTGTTTTTATGGGTTTCTGGAATTTGTGTCTTGGGCCTGTAATTTTCTTCCGCAGCTGGTGGGATTGAATCCCTGGGTTGACTTCAAGGGAGTATTTCTTATTTGTATGCATGTTTTATTTGTTGGCTCATTTAGCCATTCATTACATTCCATTTACATTAGTATTGAGCATTTTCAAAATTGTTCACATTAAGTTATAATTTCACACAGTATTTCTTCTACAACTAAAAACTATTATTACCTATGATTAAAGTATTTTATCTTATTCAAGTTCTCTGCTGTTTATCCAGTTTGTACATTTGGATTTGAACATACCCAGACTTTTTATTTCCTTTATTACACGTGGCAACTTGTCAAATTCCTTGAGCCCAGATATAAATATTGAATTTTGCCATTGTTTACTACTACATGTATTTCTGAAAGAGTTACCTTCCACCTCTCCTCTTGTATTAATATTATGCACTCCTCTTATGTCTGTAATCTTTTCAACAAGATAATTAGGCATCATATTATTTCTAATCTTAAATATAAATACTAATACTAAGTATAGCAAATTATTTTCAACACTTAACCATTTCAATGTACTCAGCATCTGTACTATTGGGGTTCTTTTTCCGCACCTAATTATACACCTCGTAGCTTTATTTTGCAGTATCTGTAATCTCTGTTTATCATTTTTCCCCAGCTGATACAAGATAGTAGCACCGTATTCAAATTGGGGTCTGATTATACTATTATATATCATGTTTCTGGTCCAGCTTGTCAATTTACCTCCCATTCTTCTCAAATACCCAATTCTCTTTTCAATTTTTTTAACCCATTCAGTGGATATTTATTTAAAAAAGTGGGAAAAATCTGAAACTTCACCTATTTTATCTGTGATTTTTTTTCAATTTGATAGTGTTTTTAATTTTTTTTTGGGGGGGGATGGGGTAGTTTTTTTGATGTCCATTATAATGGACAATGACACTGGAAAGTTGCAATGTAAGCATTATGTGCATTATGTGTTGGAAGTATGATGAATGGTGAATTTTTTGGGGGGTTTGAACTAATTTTAAATAGGATCACTACTTGAACCTAAAACATCAGAATAATTATTTTTTATGATAAAACTATTTATAAAAAGTAAATGGAGTAAATTATTATGCTTATTTTGCAAGCAAAACATGTCATATATTTCTGAACACTGAAGAAAATTTCTTGTTACCAGATTACTTTGAAAAAATTTTCATTATTTTTATTATTTTAGTTTATGCTATACAATGTTAAAAAATAAAATTCTTGAGTCATTGAGAGTATGTAGGCCTACAGATTGTTTTGCATCTTACTTTCTATGGAAGTCCTTGAAACAATTCCTGTCTGCACATAGGCAAAGGTGGACTTTACATTTGTCACATCTAAAGTGAGTTTTTTTTTGCAGTCTTCTTTTTTGCATCTGCTTGCTTCTTTTTTCCCATCAAACTCCGGCATGTGGTCGGTGTTGTCCAGTTGAATGGCAGCCAATGGACGTCGCTCGTACTTAGCACGGGCTGCCGGTACTGGCGTCTCATCTGGTACCGTAGAACTCGGTCTGCCCCGTTTCTTGTTAGAAGGCGAAACAGTTTTGTTGGCCCGCACAAGTGTTGCACATACTTGTAATCTGAAGTGTAGAAGGTCCAGAACCTTGTTCTTTGGAAGAACTTTTACTGCGTCATTGCGGTATTCTAGCCATGCATTGGTCAGCGCCAAATCAATTGCATGGAACAACATTCGTAATGTCCATTTTTTTGATCGAATGTAAATTCGATACAAACCAATTAAAAAATCCATCTTATCACCCCCCCCCCCCCCCCATGGAGGAATTGTACAGCTTGATTACTTTTGGTCGCTGTACTTGAATGAAAGCTTTGTTCTTCTTATCCCACCTTTCAACTTCATCCGTTTGCCCAATGCCCATGAAGTTTGATGCCAAGACAACGCTACAGTTATCAAACCACTTAACTAACACAACTTTCCCATCTGCACTACTGACGGAGTCATAAGAGCCTCGCTCCCTTTTTTTTAAACTCTTTATCACTAAGAAGGGGAGGGTTTGCAAATCTGTTGACCCGAATTGTCCCCGCAGCATGAATTCCTTTGGCATGTAATACCTCTAGAAGGTGGTATGAGGTGAAGTAGTTATCAAAGAACAACTGGTGGTTAGGTTTAGTTATTCTTGTTATTAGGTGCAGGACTGTTGCAGCCCCCCACCCAAATGTCCTTAGCATATCTGGGTCAATTTCAGTTTTTGGACCTTGGTAAATCACAAAGTCATATGCCAGACCACTTTTTCCACATAGTAAAAATATTTTTATTCCCCAAGGATTTGGCTTTCCCCGTATATATTGCTTTACATTTAGTTTTCCACGAAAAGGAACCATTTGTTCATCAATCGACAAATCTCTTTCGAGTTCCAGCTCGCGACACCTTGACTGTACCGAATCAAAAATCGGTCGAACTTTATAAAAGCGATCGGTATTCGCTTCATCCCTTTCAAGGTTATTCACTAAGTGAAGATGCGTGCGCAATTTAAAAAAACGTTTGAGCGTCATGCTATTCCTGAATAAATCAATTCCTAATGCTTTGTCCCAGTATACATTGCAACGGGGCATATTTAAATTTCCCATTGCAATGTGCAAGCCTATCAAAATTTGGATTTCTTCCAAACAGGTTGGCTCAAACCTCAATGTGCCACTTTGAACAGCATATATATTTGTCATGGTAACCATTTGCTCCAACAATGTGTTAGGAATGTATTGAGAAAAATATTGAATAGGATCTAATAACTGCACCTCATCGGGATGTACTTCGGTGGTGACAAAATTCCCCAACGGAGGATCGAAGTTGCGTCGCCGCCAGCGTATGTTTTTCTTTTCAGTCAAATCGTACAAAACTTGTAAAGCTTCATCACCATCTTCATTATCTTCTTCATTATCTTCTTCATCTTCCTGGCTTGCATCTGAATCTTCAGCATTCATTTCATCTTCTGGTAGGCCGGCCGATCGTCTGTCAGCTCCAGCTGTTGACAAAACATTTTTCTTATCAAAACCTCTAAATTATTTATTTCGATTGCAGAACAAATATCATCATTTTCAAATAATCATCATCATATATCAGTTTGTCCACTACATGCCTTATGCACATGCCCAAGACCAAGCTAAATTGTAGCCTACATCTAGATCTAGGCTAAGGGCCTAGGCCCTAGCCTTAGGGCCAGTTGGCCAACCAGCCCTAGCCTAGGGCCTAGGCATGCTGCCCTAGCCTGGCGCCTAGGTCTACTGCCCTGGCCTAAGGCCTAGCCCTAGACTTGCTACTCTAGCCGGGGCCTACTGACATATCCTACCCCAGCACTAGGCCAACTTCCCGGGCTAGCATTTTTGCCGGGGGCTTAGCGGAAATTCTAGTGACCAGTGTCAAGGCTATGTGCCAAGGTCCAAGAACGCCCCTGACACCCTATGGCATTGAACTACACTGAAATCTAAGCCTACTGATAAAGCAAACGTTGCATTTTACCTCTGACAGGACGTCTTGACTGATGATGTAGGCCTACGCCTAGGGCTTCATTTTCGTCCATAGGATCATCATCAAATATTTCCAGATCAGACACATCGCCACTGTCTATTAAATCTAAAACGTCAGTGGCGTTGATTCCATGCTTACTATTCTTCTTTCTAACGCCAGAAGGTCCTAAAAAAAGAAAGAAATGTCATGTAAAAGTAAGGTTATGGTGGTTTGTTTATTGACACCTTCCAGTGTCATTGTCCATTACAGTGGACACTCATATTTACGATATAATTGTGACAATCTGGTTGCGACTTCAACAATAAAATATGATATATATTATAGCTTATAGTATGTAAACAGTAGCAGAATATATGAACAAATAAGAACAAATTCAGTGTAAATAAAATATGCTTACCAGGCTTTGCTAGGAAGTCCTCATCCATGTTCAATATTTTAGTTTGTCAAACTTTTTTTTTCGAAGTTGGTAGTTCTGTAACTTGTAATCGATAGTCAAGGGTCGAATTAAGATGTAGAAGTCGAAATATTAGGAAAAGGCTAGCAAACTTGTCAAAAATAAATATAGCTAGTTGGTGTCCATTACAATGGACAATTCCACTGAATGAGTTAATTAGAAAGTTTGCATGTGACTTAAAGTCTAGTTTGTCGTCAATTATTATGCCCAGATATTTTAATTCAGATACCATTTCTATCACTTCATTTCCAACTTCTAGGTTAAGCACATATTCACTCTCCTTACCATTTCTTCCTCTTATTAGCATTCCTTTTGATTTACATACATTCAGTTTAAGTTTGTTGAGCGAGCGTAGCGAGGGTCTTCACTTGACTCTTATGGCTCGAATGTCTGTTTTTTATTTCTGTTACTGCTTCGAAAAGGTCGCACCGTTTCTCTGATCGACCTGAAATTTTGCACACATGTACATACCACCTAGGCGGGTTGCTGTATAGTTTTGTGGCAAAAAAATGACGACACTTCTTGGAGACTCATATCTTTGTCCAATGACTGTATATCAAGCCAAGTAATGCCCTCTTCTGTGGAACGTACTCCAGCAATGCTGACGTGCTCCTCTTCTATGGGACGTACGTCGGCAATGCTGACGTGCTTGCCTGATGACACTTCTTGGAGACATATCTTTGTCCGATGACTGTATCAAGCCAAGTCGTGTCCTCTTCTGTGGGACGTACTTCGGCAATGCTGTGTTGCAGAGAAGGCTCTCGTGTAACTCTTTATCACACCTTTCTTCATTCACATAGCCTTCACCATATTTATTTTCTTCTTTCACCTTTTTCTTCTGCATACTTGCCAGCCTTCTCTGCAACAACCACCCTACCGTTCCTACTCATTCTAACCCATCCTAGCCAATATCCTTTCTCCTTCCCATTATCTCCAGTAGTTACTATCGATGACGACCTGGTACGAGAAAGGTAGTGACAGCTACGAGCTTGTCTGCAGGTTGCGTCGCTTGTATGCCCACCGTACGTGGACGGTCTGTTGGGCTGCAGGCCGTCCTGCGTGCGGTGCCCATCACTGAGGTTGAGTTTAAGTTTGGCACCAATGCTTTACTAGCACTCGTTGATACGTTGCTTGTTGTTTATCAGGCGTTAGAACAAATACTGCAGTTAAGACATTGCTGTATTTTACTGCGTGTATGGTACATGCATGAACAAATTTGGCGCGGTACGAAAAGTCCCATCCATGTACCAATGCTCACAGGTTACCATCAAATCTAAATGACGCCGGGTACCAAAAAACCTATCGTCACCAGGCCCGCTTCGAAGTAATTATAATTTCGATTTGGTGTGGAGGGACCTCGGTCACTCAGCTTCCTTGCAGGCACAGAGAGAATATTTCTATTTTCTCCTCATTTTTGGATTTCACCCCAACACATATTAAATGTTTACTATTAAAAATTGCCTCGCCTTCAACCGTGGGCCTCTTAAACGCTCCTACCACCGCTAATAATTGCGAAATTGATATTACAGACATCATCAACAAATACGGCAACACGTTGTCATAAGAGCTTCAGACCGGAATCACAATTATGCCAGCCATGTTGTGACGTCACGCTGCTTACAGTGCTGCGATCTACATTTCGATTTGGTGCAGAATTGTCGTAGGCCATCAATTGAACGACAATCAGATCGGATCCATTGCTTATCTCTTGCCTCTCTTCGTATGTCCCGCACTCTCAGCAATAGTTACACGTGCAGTCTTTTATCAGCGATGGCTCTTAATACTTCATGTATGTTGCATTTATCGTTGTACGTTCATCAGTTGGGGGAACGAACAACCCGCGGTCTGGAAGAGGTTTACATACAGTCTCGTGCAAACACTTGTTGCATTGGTGGGTAACACCACAACCACAACAATCCAATGAATTTTTCTGCCCTTGCATCTTGAAGTTTTTCAGAAGCCTAGGAAATACATTGTTTGGGATAATGCTTTCCTTTCTTCCTGCTCCTTGCTTCCACTGGGTAAGAACTTTTCTCCAATGAGTCATTAGTGGGCAGAAAAATGCCACGTCCATAGGTTGTTATATATGCGTAGAGTTTGGGGGCATAAACTCGAAAGCGATGTTTAGCCCGTCGCACAATCTGATTATGTGGGGGTGATAATTGGGATGGTGGATGTTATGGAATTCAAGGTTGTAGTTTTTTTAGTATTGCTCCATTTGGTTATTTCGGTCTGCTAGCTCTAAATTCATTATGTCGTCGGGTGTTGCTCTCTCCACATTTCTCCAGGCGTTTTTGGAGGTTATGGGTGACTGTCTTCATATCTTTGTTTTCTTTCAGTATGTTAGCCTTTGCAAATTATTAAACATATATCCATCTAAAATGAAATCGATAAAAAAGGTTATCAGTTTAACCTACATACCACTGATTGCCCATAAGCCATGGCATACAATGCACACTTACAGGGATATTTGTATAAAGTTTGAAAACAGAAATGTAATTTTATGGCAAAATAATTAGGCCTAATAGTTGGCCTATGCACCGATTGACATGTTTATCAGTTCTACCCGTAGCTCATTCAACATCAGATGGCACCGTTATCACAACACTTGGTAATACATTAAAATGTGTACTATGTGTACTAATGTGTAAAATGTGTGTAAAACCCCAACTAACTAACTAATTAAAATGTCAGCAACACACTAGCAATTTTATCGATCGGTGTATTGGATTGATGTTCTTTTGCAACCAAACAATCTGTAGGCAAAATACTTTGCAATATCGTATATTTACGCCACACTATACCAATGACTCGCTCGCTCTACATGGATGCACAAGCTTGCAAGTTTGCGAGTTGTTTCTACGTCGAGAGAGGATAATTGTCAACAGCCGCGCACACGCAAATCACACACTATCGGCTATGTCAAACCCTCTGTCTGCCATGGCAATGTCTCCTCCATTTAGCTTGTCAAGAAATCCACTGTACAGTAGTAGAACAGTAATGTACTTGTTGCTTGCTCTCCCTCCCCACGATGTATGTTGAAATTAAACATCCTAAAAGTTCTTAGTGACACTTCATGGAGTGCGGACAGGACATGTCTTTTGCAAATATATGACTCACTGGTTAGGTCCGTAATGGACTTTGCCTGTTGGGTCTACTCGTCGGCCCGTGACCCGTGACGTGAGAAACTTCTCGATACTGTCCACCACAGTGGTCTCCGGCTGGCGCTGGGTGCATTTCGGACGAGCCCCGAGCAATATCTAATCTAATCTAAGCCTAACATAATTATTTCAAATAAATTAAGTTTTTAAGTTTTCTGTCCAGGCATGTAAAATTATCTACAACATGCCCAGCCAGGCATGTGCCATTTAATAAATATTTTGAGCCCTGAAAGGTAATAATTATTCTACTATATTCAGTGCCAGTTTCTGATTACCGGTACATAAATATCAAATTTTAATTTATTATATAATATTTTAAGTCATAAAAGTGAGCTTAGAGTTTTACACATAATATGGAGGGAAAAACAGGGCACTAGATGTCATAACCTTATAACCAATCAGTGTGCCCATTGGAAAAAATATTTTTGACGATTATCTTTTTGGATGAGCGAAGCGAAGACTTCAATTTCACCGACCCCTCAAAAAATTTAGCTTAGAGATGTTGTTTTTTTTTGTTTTTTTTTTTTGTTTGTTTTTCCGTCTGTTTGTTCGCTCTCTACCGGGCAAACGGCATATGCGATCTTTATGAAAATTTGACACGACCTTCGTTTTCTCTGAACTTAGACTTGCCACGTTTTTGGGTACAATCGAAGAAATATTTCTCATGAATATCGTACTTTTACGATTTTTTTCGATTTTTAGTGCGATATTTTCGTGCCATTTGGGCCAATTCTGACCAAACGGGTGAGGCTACAACGTTCATATTTCACATGGACATTAAGGTAATGGTGATGTATTGCTTTCTGAAAGAAAAAGTTGAAAAAGTTAGCCAGAATTGAGAGAAATAAAGCTTTTAATATACGTTTTTTGACTTTTTGTGCGATATTTTCGTGCCATTTGGGCCAATTCTGACCAAACGGGTGGGGCTACAACGTTCATATTATACATGGACATTAAGGTTATGGTGATGTAGTACCTTTTGAAAGAAAATGTTGAAAAAGTTAGCCAGAATCCATAAAAATATAGCTTTTAATGTAAGATTTTTACGTTAAATAATAACAAATTAACAAAGAACAATAGAAACTTGACAACAATCACCTGCAATGCGTCGGCAGAAAAACAAAGCACTTGCAAAAGTAAAGATATCCCTCGCAAACTAAAAACTTTAATAAAGCTCATCCATCAACGCGGCGGGACTTTAGCGTTTTCCTAGTTTATATAACATAAGTCTATTTTGGAATCAAATTTGTTTCTAGTAGGCCTATGATAAAAAAATACTAACAAACAATAATTTGTATAACCTAACATTTGCAAAATCTGTGTAAGCATATAGGCTTCATTTTTAACGATTAACGGTTTTATGATAACATATTTTATAATTAAAATGACAACAATGTATCGTTTTAACATGAGCTACTGAACGGCCGAGCAGTGAATTTTGCTTCCTGATTTGAAGACAGTGGTCAATTTCATTCATAACAAGGCTTATGACGTACACGTCTTTCCACGTAAAACTTTGTACCCTACCACTGGTGCAATAAAAAGTATCCTTTTATTTATTTTTCTGTACACCAGCGCCAATATTTGGAACGGGTGAGCCTTCCCTATAGTTTGCCTGTTTAGGGGGATAAGATAAAATAATTACAATATACATTATTTGATGTTTTTGACAGAGGCCTATACTTGTTTCTACAAAGTAATGTTATTGAGATATGAATCATATAGCAAACCTTTTATACGCTGAACTTTTGCAGGATTGAGGATGGCCTTGATTAATTGCCCTCTCCCCCCCCCCCCCCGCTCGGTTTGACCTAGCACCAGTCAGCGAAGAATTTACTAACTCGTGCGGCGAAAATATAGCCACCATTAAGTCGACGGTCAGTTTTGAGCCGTTCTTGCCATTGCATTTATTTAGTTTAGACAAGAGGTCCTCATGATTCGAGGACCCAACAGCTGCAGACTCAACGGACCCAACAATGCTTATGACAGATGAATCGTTCCGCAACAAAATTTAAACATATTATGACATAAGCCTAACATGATGCAAAATATTCCAGTTCCCTACTTTACGGGTGAATCGATAGGAACAAACAATTGAAAACTGTTTATAGATGGAGGCCTGTCCTTACCTGTTTATTCTCTGGTGCTATAGAAATGGTACATGGTGCTGTAGAAATGGCATGAGGTGATGTAGAAATGCCAAATGGTGGTGCAGAAATGGAACGTGGTGCTGTAGAAATGGCATGTGGTGATGTAGAAATGTCAAATGGTGGTGCTTCGTTACTGTACGACTTCGTTAAATAAATAAATAAATAAATTTTATTTTACCAATGCTCACAGGTTACCATCAAATCTAAATTACGCCGGGTACCAAAAAACCTATCGTCACCAGGCCCGCTTCGAAGTTATTATAATTTCGATTTGGTGTGGAGGGACCTCGGTCACTCAGCTTCCTTGCAGGCACAGAGAGAATATTTCTATTTTCTCCTCATTTTTGGATTTCACCCCAACACATATTAAATGTTTACTATTAAAAATTGCCTCGCCTTCAACCGTGGGCCTCTTAAACGCTCCTACCACCGCTAATAATTGCGAAATTGATATTACAGACATCATCAACAAATACGGCAACACGTTGTCATAAGAGCTTCAGACCGGAATCACAATTATGCCAGCCATGTTGTGACGTCACGCTGCTTACAGTGCTGCGATCTACATTTCGATTTGGTGCAGAATTGTCGTAGGCCATCAATTGAACGACAATCAGATCGGATCCATTGCTTATCTCTTGCCTCTCTTCGTATGTCCCGCACTCTCAGCAATAGTTACACGTGCAGTCTTTTATCAGCGATGGCTCTAAATACTTCATGTATGTTGCATTTATCGTTGTACGTTCATCAGTTGGGGCAATGAACAACACGCTGTCTGGAAGAGGTTTACACACAGTCTCGTGCAAACACTTGGTGCATCGGTGGGTAACACGTCTTGTGAAACCTATCGTCTCTTTCACTGCAGATGATGCGTCCGAGAGTTGAGTTATGAATTCAGCAATGCATTGTTGTTGCTCGAGTGTAGGGCGTTCTTATCGGCTGCAGCTTGAAGGATGTCGGAGCGCAACAATGCCTTGTGGGCTGCATTGGTATAGCACGATACGCCGTCGGTATTGTTGAACCCATTTATTTTCGCTTGAGAACTTGCAACATGATTTGGGGTAGGCGTGTCTTCCTCTGCACTGGCTTGCTTATTGTCTCTCAAGTACAACAATAATTTACAAACAAGATTGAAATATCTTTTTATCTTGATATACATTGAGTTCCAATTAATATGACTGTTGGTAACACACAATTCTATGCAAGCAGCCCAATAGCAGAATTTTGATGAGTTTTTTTGCTTTAAAATTTCGTCAACTGTTTGATCAATTCTAAGCAACGCTGTTGCAATGGCATTGAAATCTTCCAAACCTCGCTGCTTATTTTTATTCCCACGTTTGGTTTCTTTTATTTGATGGGCTTGCTTGCCTTTCGCCTCTACTTTACAGTGAGTTCCTATTATTATGACTGTTAGCAAACTGCAACCTATTGTATAACTTTGCTATGGAGGTTATGCTTGCTTTTGCTTTAGAACAGTAATACTCTGGATCTGAAACTGCCCCCCCCCCCCCACATGACATGACATGTGTTCTGATTTTACTGCTGAACTGTATGCCATACGAGAAGCTTTGAAATATATTATTAAACAAAGATGTGGAAGCTTCATGGTATGTTCAGATAGTTTAAGTGCACTTCAGGCACTCCACGTCATGTTCTCTACCCACCATTTAGTAATTGACATTCAGTTCAGTCGTTGAATACAACCATATCAACGATATGCCGGAACATCTTCATGTAATACTTTTTTAAGGCGTTTCCTTGATATGGAGTAAGTGATCATACACTGATCGGACAAGTTAACGCCCCCCATGCCCTTGCTGTACTCTATACTGACGTCTGGCTTGAATTTTGGTTTCCCCCCTTTATTTTTTCACTAAACTCAAGTCCTTGTCATGTATGGTGCTTATCATGTGGATCTCTTCTTTGTCCATCCACTTCATAACCATGAGTTTGTTTGTTGTGGTACCAAGTAGTAAACACAATTTTCTTCAACCCCCTTTTTTTTTATGTTACTGTTTACGGTTGATTCGGACTGTACCTGCGGCATCAGTTTGTAGCGTACAAAACAAGTCTAAGAGAATTGGGGAACTAGAATAATTATCGAGGTAAGCATGTAGCCCTTCTCGAGAAAAAACCATTCATTAGGGTGAATACAATACGAGTAGGTTTGTCCAATGTATTCGTGTCAATGCCATGAACAATTGGCAAAATTTCTGTAGTATTGCCTAAAAAAAATTAGTAATGCATATTTATTGGAAAGGAAATTATTTCTTTTGCAGAAACTATCAAGCAAAGTCCTAGGCATAGTCTCAATCCCAGATTTGGTCCAACATAAATTAGGGTATCAAACCTGTGTATACAATCAAATTCCAAAATGTGGGCCACTCGAGGACTCGCACAGTTTGATTGATTCGATTCCAAACCGGCTTCGTTTATTATGAATGTACATTTTCCAGCCGAATCTTCCTTTCCAGAGAAGTAGACTTTCGTCTATGGCGATGTCCCTCTCTGGAATATATGTTGTCTTGAATTTTGTTGACCATGTAGTCAAATATTAGTTTATTTTGAAAATTTTAGGGTTTATTGGCCCTGTCATTGGAGTCAAACAGGGTGTTGTCGTTGAAATGTAGGTATTTCAATAACAAAAAACCTGTCGTGACTCATAACTTCAAAAGAAGAAAGGGGCGTCGCAACACATAATTTTTTTGTGAAGCACATTGCGAATATTGGCTTATGACAACACCTTGCAAAAAACTCAGAGCTAGAAAGGGTTTTCACCTCTCCACTGAAATGTGTCACGCCCACTGCAATTCGGGGACTCCGTCGCTTTATGTTGCCCTGTTGTTGTTTAGCAATATGATCAACGATTTCTTGTGAAAATAAATTTTCAAAATAGTTGAGAGGTGTAAACTCACCTAAGTCCATTTGAACGCCCACATTTCGCTGGCCCGCGAAACGGAAAGGTGGCCTAGCATTGCCATAGTCCCACCAAGTAACGTCAACATAAAAAATAAATAAATTTTATTTAGAGTTACCACTCAAGTTATGTAACTGATTTTCAGTGGGGGACTTTAATAAAAAGCGACCAAGCCAACCCTGCAGGCCCCGACCCCAATCGACGAGTGAGCGAAACCAACCAAAGATCGATTTTTTTTAAAAAGGGAAAAATATAGCAATTAGTGGTATGGACAGTGAAAAACACCCGCGAATCAACGCCAGAATCAACAAGCCGATTCAAAAACAACTCTGAATTTATTATGTATTTCGTTGCTAGGACGGCTCCAAAGTCCCCGTTTACAAATCCTAAGACAAGAAACTGATGGACTGAAGTCCAAATCAGAAGTTAAAAAACTTTGCCTTTAGGGGGGAATCGAACCCTGGACCTTCTGCATTGGAAGCAGATACGCTAACCACAAGAAAAAAACGTGCCACACACCGTTGTCATCGTCACTCGATGACAAAAAAACCGTCATCAGTGTCATCATTTCAGATACTCCATGTCGTTGAGCTGTGGGTTGTTGTCTCCTAGATCATTTTTAGTGCGATTTGGAGTTCGTTTTTATTTCACCAAGTTCGTTTTTTTTTTTTAGTTTTCGAGTCCGGGGGAGATGTTATGGAATTCAAGGTTGTAGTTTTTCGAGTATTGCCCCGTTTGGTTATTTCGGTCTGCTAGCTCTATATTCATTATGTAGTCGGGGTTGCTCTCTTCACATTTCTCCAGGCGTTTTTGGAGGTTATGGGTCCCCGTATTCATCTCTTTTTTTTTCTTTCAGTATGTTGGGCCTTTGGCAAATTAAAACAAATATCCGTCTAAAAGGGGAAAATCGATTAAAAAAAAAGCTTATAAGTTTAACCTATGTATCACTGATTGCCCATAGGCCTTGGCATATACGCACACTTATATAGGCATATTTGAATTTAAAATTTGTAAACAGAAATGAAATTTTTTTGGCAAAATAATTAGGCCTAATAGTTTGGGCCCATGCACCGATTTAATGTTTATTTAGTTCTAACCGTAGCTCATTCAACATCAGATGGGACCGTTATCACAACACTAGGGATATTAGTAAGGCAGCAAACACACACTAGCAAAATTTAAAACGATGGGTGCATTAGATGATTTCTTTTGCAAAACCCAAAACAATCTTTAGGCAAAAAACTTTGCAATATCGTATATTTACACCGCACTAGACCAGTGACTCGCTCTACATGGATGCGCAAGCTTCCAAAATATACAAGTGTTTCTACATAGAGAGAGGATAATTGCGATTTCCCCTTTTGTAAACGCTGGAATCATCAGCGCGCACACGCAAATCCCACACTTCGGGCTATGTCAAACCCCCTGTCTGCCATGACAAGTCTCCTCCATTATCTTGCGAAAAAATTTCCCCTGTACAGTAGTTAGAACAGTAATGTACTTGTCGCTTCTTGCTCTCCCCCCCCCCGCTTTAGAAATAATTTTAAATTCTCCCTTGTGGTGTATGCCAATTAAAATTTTACTTGCTGTGGTGGCTGTATGCGGGCCAAGTTTTTGAGATCGTTGGCAAGAGGAAACGGTTTTTCTTTTAAAATTTCGAACAGTTTGATTATGCAGCAACATGGCTACCAAAAGCTTCTCTGAAAGCGGGTGGCATCGTTTTTGCAATTTTCATGGCTCGGCCACTTGGTTAAAAATCGTGTCGAGTAAATGCAACATCAGCCATTTATTGAAGATGCGGGAACATTTGACTGAGATCACTATATCTGAAGGGCCATCAAATTCCACTCGCAACTTCTTGTGGTTTGGCCCGTGATTAGGGGAGTTTATTTCCTGAACTAATGTGGCAGCTCTGGGTTTGTCGTCGGGGAACTTTCCCCTTCCCTTGACACCTCCCGCGACGACGACAATGATAACACGGACGGATGCACCCGACGGAGACGACCACGACTGGGGAACCTTTTCCCTCCCCATATGCTTGTGGCGGTTCTGACAGCAACAGGCCTTTTCCACCCTTGTCTCCCCCGTCACCCCCTTAGTCCTCCCATTGCTCGATTAGCCAAGTTGCTAAAAAATGAGACGTTAAGCAATATCCAATCAAACCCAATTTTGAGTGAATGGAGTCTCCAAGACTTTATTTTTGGCTCCAATAAAGTTTGATAGATGGTTTTTTATTTACCCATAAGTAATAGAGAGCAAAATTAGATTGCAAAATCCGGCTAAAAGGTGCTACTTTAGCTGTAGCTACTTTGGTAAATGGAAATGCCAAAAACCAATACGATTTTCTGTCCTGATTTTCGTTGAAACATTTGTGAAAGCTGTGTAGCCTGGATCGCCTTTGCGAATGGCTACATCTGTGGTTTAATTGTCTTGAAGTTGCCTGACTCGAGCGCCTCAGGATCGGGGAAGTTTTAAAACCACATCTGCCATGTAAAAAATAAGGTTTCTTTATCAACTAGCTTAAACAATTCCCTCTTTCTTACCATTCCCGTAATTGCCTAGTCCTCTTTTCACCGTCAGACATAATGTTCCATCAAAATAACCAAAAACCGGGAGATCGCCATTGAAAGCTGAATTGAAATCAATATGCAGCCAGAATCTCCTGCAGTTACTGTAACATCATTCCGCATAAATGACTGATTTAAGTTTATTTTTAATCTTTTATGCCACTCCCGAACTAAGAAAAACTGTGAACTTTAATTAGAATGTCCATTGTTTCGCTGGTGTCGTCGACTGCCCGGTGGCGTCGGTCGTATTGTAGCTACCACATACTGGTGGGTCGCCAAACACTCCCGATTTCCCGAATTGGTGTTAAGTTAAGTAATGTTTAAATCAATGCTGAAACCCTAGCATATGAAACCGCTCTCTTACACGTGGAGAGACGTGTGGTTCCATTGCACTAAATGCCTGGCTTCGCCGGCTTGATAGGCCCGCCACTCGGAAGATACCTTGGAAGCAACTTGCTCGTCTGAAGGCTTGTATCTCAGTGAACGAGGCAACTGCTCGTGTTTCGTCGCAAAATCTCCCTGTTCTGCTGGCCTAGGCGATGACGTAGACCATTGTCCTTGGCTACATCTACCCCGTTCTGATCGCTGATTGGTCGCCGCTTGGAGAAACCAACCATCTCACTCGGCCAACTCAGGCTGCCGGCCCGCATTCGGATGAAGCCTACCTCGTTTTGCACAGATTTAGACACACAAAACTCACCCCGTTGGTACAGCAAATAACATTGCTGACCATTAGCCACTTTAGACTTATCGCACAAGCCTAGGCTATTCCATATGACCTTAGCCATGATCACTAGCTTTCCTATGAGGACAAGCTTAATTTACATAGACATGTAAATTATGCAAAAAATTATGTAAAACTTGAAAATTATTAATTATGTGTAAGTGTACCAACCTGTGAATAAATTGCCCGGACACAGGAGGTCTTACATAAACAAAGAAATACAAAGTCTAGCTCAAAATTGCCGAAGAACACAAAAATCCTCAATTAATAAAATTGTATTAATTAATTAATTATAATTAATAATTAATTAATTAATTTGATAAAATAAAATTAATGCCTGAAAAATAAACTTATTATAAAAGAAGGATTCAAAATGGATCAATTCTACCAAATTATAACAATGAGAATGATTTCCATTCAATTTCAAGTATATTGTAAGATAAAAATTACAAAACAATGAAATAGCAGCCTACCTGCCTAAGGATCCGTTCTATTATAAATACTAAATTCCCATTGGATAATCCACCTACCTATCCACACATCTGTTTACCCATCCAAAATATTATAATTAATTTTGAAATTGTTTAAATTAAATAATGAATTTTAATTAACCATTGATTTTTAAAGATGTTTGATACTCATCTATTTTTACTCCGGATGAAAATACATTGCGAGACTCCGGCCGGAACGAAGAAATCCTCCCGCGTGACACCGGGCCGGCGACTAGTTCAACCCCAAACAGTGATACGCAGGGACAGACACTTCTCGACAGTCTATTGGTTATGAGGAATCCGCAACGTAATTCGATGTAATCCATTCACTTGAGTAAATACTGCACAATCCGGGTAATGATTTCCAACAAGATATGAGTATAATCAGCCACGATAGAAATATAAATTTATCATGATTTTAAAAAATGTCAAAAAACTGTTCCTGATGATGCGCACAAATAATATTCACAAATTATGAAAAGGAGGTGCCCTTTGATCATGTCACAGAATGTTCCTGAAGATACACGCACAATTAAATAACGACGAATTATGCAAATGAAGTGACGTTTGAACATGTCACAGAATGTTCTGAAGATGCGCAAAATTAAATTTAAACAACGAATTATGCAAATGAGGTGACGTGAACATGTCACAGAATTTTTCAATTAATAATAATCACAAATTTTATGCAAATGAGGTGACGTGAATATGTCACAGAATATTCCTGAAGATGCGCACAAAACAACGATAAAAAACCGAACCCCACGATGTAAAATATAAGCACAATATTTTACATAACACTTAAACTTTTAGTATCCAAAGAATTAACCGTAAACTCGCATATTGATTGTAATTTTTAAGCCCACGTGGATAAATCACACAGATCTTCTAGTGAGGCCCATTAACGAACTACATAATGACACAAGCACAGGGGCCGTACCTCCGACCGTAACCAACAATTTAGCCTCCTCGGCTACCGCCGACCCCACATCACACACACCTTCGCCCGACTTCTACTACTACTCCACCTGTCCAGCTAAGTTTTATATTTCTCAAAGGTCACGTGACAAGCCTAGCTCCTCCCTTACCATGTAGAGATATTCCAACTAAGATGTGCTCTAAACCACCCCTCACTACACCCTTCATCTACAAGATGAGTCCGGCTCGCCCTAAGTTTGTACTGCCTATATACAATTCCGAGAAAACCCAAAATGCGTCTTCTCTTCTAGTTCACGGTCGAAGTCCAGAGAAGGATTTCGAACGTTCGTCCTTACAAAATAGTGAATGCATTGAAACATGGATGTCAATGCTATAGACTACCTTCTATGAAGGAATATCCACGTAGTGAACTTCAAAACTCTAAGACTCTCTTAATACTTAACCGATCGTTTGAAATAAACGGCAAAAATCTTTTAAAATTACCAGTTCATATAATGTACTACTTTAAAATTAACAATTTAAGCCATAAATACTTAATTAGTTTTATTACTAATTATTCATTTTTATGTTAATTTCAGCTTCAAATTCATACACCTGATGATTGGGTTTGATAGTTAATTACCTAGCAACATCTTATTGATGAAATACACTTGATATGTGCATATTAATGGAGTTAATAAATTAATTGCATAAATTTGCATATTCATATGGAAATATGGTAGATATTGAATTGAAAATTGCTAGGAAGGTTTGTTAATCTCACATATGCAAATTTGAAAAATATGTAACTTTTAGGTTTCAAAAACTGAAAAATGGGGACCAATATGGCCGCCCAGGGCTGTACAGTCACAATTTGATTCAGTACCTCTTTTACCTCTTTTAATAAAATTAAAAACCAGGTATAACATAAGTCCTTATTTGTTATCAATATTGGCGGATTACTTTTTAAAAAGAAAAATGTTTATCAATCTTGCAAAATATAGTTCAAAAGTATTCAATATATTTTGTGGAGTACCACAAGGATCAATATTAGGACCCCTTTTATTTATTCTTTACAGAGATGATATATCTACTATAATGGGAGGAATCAATTATATTTTATATGCTGATGACTTGGTCTTTTATTTAGAATGTGTGGAATTTGAAGAGATTGTGAGACGTCTTCAAGAAGTTTTAAAGAGGATGGATGATTGGTTTAAAACTCAGGAACTTGATATTAATTATAGTAAAACAAATTTTATGATTTTTCATAAGGAAAGCATGAATGATATTCATTTGACGATGAATTGTAATGGTAAGCTAGCTTCTAGAGTGTATGAATTTAAATATCTTGGAGTTTTCTTAGATTGTAATTTAAATTTTAAGAAACATTATGAATATTTATGTAATAAAGTATCATCAGCAATAGGAATTATAAGTAGAATGAAGAGGTTTGTAACAGAGAGAATGTTGAGGTTACTTGTAGATTCTTATATTCACTCTATTATTGATTATTGTTTAGTGGTTTGGGCAGTAAGACCTTCTACCGAATATATTGTACTTCAGAAGAGAATTGACCATCTGTTTGATTCAATTCCTATGAGCCAAGATTTACAGTCTGATTGCTTCACGATTGAGGAAAGAATGAAATATAGCGTACTGGTAAATACATACAAAGTATTGAAAGGAATGTATTCAGGTATTTTCCCCAATATTTTTCAATTTGTTGATCGTTAAAGAAATTCTATTCTAATGTACTCATTGAAAGTTCCTAAATTAATTTCTGAATCATTAAGAAAGTCATTCTTGTACAGAGGAGTATCCTTTTGGAATTCAATTTCTTATGATATTAGAAGCCAGTTTACTGAGCTAGGAATAGTACAATTTAAAAGTAAAATTGAAGCAATGATAATGAATCGAAGAACAAAGAAGAATTGATTTTTACTTTTTATTTGTGGGGCATTGTCTCAGTGTTAATGTAATATTAATTTATCTTCATATGTTCATATTTATTATTTTGCTGTTCTATTTGTTTGTTCATTATTGCTTTGATTTTGATGTATTCAATGTATTTTCAATTGATATTTTTCTGCCTAGATTGTCTGGTTGCCGCCCACTGGTGGAACTTTCAACTTGAGTTAGGTGTCCTGTATCATTGCTGTGATCAGTTTTTGACTTGAACAATTTTAAATAATTATATATCTGATATAATTATATATTAGAGTCAAGATCTTTTGTACTAAATTGTTATCAAGATTTGAACACAAGAATGATGGTTGAACACAAGAATGAAGAATCGCGTTCGGTGGTTTCTTCCGCGAAAGATTGATTACTCCCTGATTTGCTGTTCCTGATTTTTGGCAAACCTCATATCCGTTTGAGTGGGATCGTCTAATAAATCAATTTTTTTCTTTTCGTTTTTCTTTTTTAATGTTTTTTTTTCTTCTTTTTCCTTTCTTTCTTTTTTTTCTTGTTTTTTTTCCTTTCCTTTTTTCTTTTCTTTTTTCTTTTCTTTTCTTTTTGTTTTCTTTTTTGTTTTCTTTTCGTTCCCCACCCTGTTTTTTTTTTATATGTTTGATTCATTCATAAATTGCATTTAATATCCTTTTTATTTGTTATCAAATTTGTTGAGTATTTAATGCATTGTTGTAATATTACTATTTCAAATATTTACTTATATGTAGTTCATTGTTGTGTCTGCATCTATGTAATTAGATTTATTTAGTTGTCCTCCTTTGTAAATCAGTTTTTATAACTGAATAGGATAGACGTTGAATAAATATATAAATAAATAAATTCCAAAATCACACCCCATCTTGGTAATCAGCATATTTTGACCGAACTACTTGCCCAAATTACAAAGCAAAATATAGAGAATTTACAGAAAAGGCTGTAGAGTACGTCAATAATGGCCAACATTTTTTTCGACCAAAATCCTCCAAGGTCACGGGCCATAAGATCGTCCCCATGTTATTTCTTATGGGAGATTTTTGCCGATGGGACCTAGCTCTAAAAATATCATGCTTGACAATTTTTTGGTAGGTCATGGTGGCCCCAATAATTTTTCTGTTAATTGCTAAATTCATTACTAATTAACCTGAATGAAATATATTTTTTGAGTCTAGCGGTTAAATATTCCTTTAAAGCGCCCTAAAACTACTAATACTACACTCGTATCGTCACGATGAACCTTAATGCACATTATGAAAATCACTCAAACAATTAATTACACACCATAAAGCCCGTGTGCCGTTCTCATCAATGCGATTTTTAAAACCTCCAATGCATTTTACGTGTAGCGTTGATATGGACCTCGCCGGCCCGCACCTTTTAACTACCACCTGCAACTAGACGCTCACAGCGAAGAGCCTCGCCTCGCAATCGGTCTGTTATTCTTGTCTTAGGCGGACGTGTTTTGTGCAGGCTATTCGTTCTCTTCTTGCTGTGTCTCCACAGTACAGGGAGTTAGCTTCTATTGCTGCCAGTCTTGGCTGATGTGTCCTCGCATCATTGTGTTTAATGTTTGTGAACTTCAGGAGGTTGTCTGTTCTGTCCAGACTGGAAGGTTTAGTTTTCTCTTTGTTCTGCCCTGCTTGTGAAAGAAAAATTCCTGGCTACGAACCCTTATTAATTGATTGGTTGGATATTGCTTAACTTCGCATATTTATGCAACTTGGCTAATCGAGACGAAGGGAGGGACGTAAGGGATGACGCGGGGGGGACAAGGGGTGGAGAGGCCTGTGCTGGTCAGAACCAGCCACAAGCGTTTGAGGAGGGCAGGGGTTCCTCACGTCGTGGTCGTCCCCGTCTGTGTCGATTATCCGTCCGTGTTGTCATTGTCGTCGCCGTCGGGGAGGTAGTCAAAGGGAAGGGGAAAGTTCCCTGACGACGACCCAGAGCTCGATATTAGTTTAAGGGAGAAGAACTCCCCTAATCACGGGCCAAACCACGAGAAGGTTGCGAGTTGGAATTTGATGGCCCACAAACCCTTACAGCTTTGATTTTTGACTAAGCTCATATTATAGTGTCAGTGTGAAAGTTCCACTTTAAATCATTAGTCAAGGTAATGTCTAAAAGTTTGATTGATTTGCAGCTGTTGAGAGGTACAATGTTAACGGTGAATTTTTATTTAATTGGAAGAGTTGAATTGGGAGAAACAGATATAATTACTTTTGCTAGGCCACTGTATCTATTAACAAGTATTGCTTTTGCAGTGAAGTGCACCGTGTTACAGTTTATTTATTTCTTTATTTATAGGTTCACTCATATACAGCATTGCTGCCATTTTACATTGAGGTACTCGGATTATAAATTTAAAATTATATTATTAAAACATAAAACTTAATAAAAACATTAGAACGTGAACATTTCAGAAAACATACAGTTGGTTAACACTTACAATAACTTTGTCTATTATAACAATAAATAATAAACGTAAAATCCCTGAAAATGTGATATTTGTGACAATATAGTGTCGTCACGATGAGCTTCACTGCATACCTTGATATATTACTCACAACCAATTAATTAAACACCTTTGAAGGCCCGTGTGTTTGAAGGCACACAGGCCTTCAAAGTCCAACTCGCAACCTTCCCGTGGTTTGGCCTGTGAGTAGGGGAGTAGTGTATTCCCCAAAACCAAGGGCGAGCTCTGGCCGGTTAAGGTGCGTATTGCAAAGAGAGCTCACGCGCAACTTTTTATCACACCTTTCTTCATTTACACAGCCTTACTCATATTTATTTTCTTCTTTCACTTTTTTCGTCTCCATACTTGCCGGCCCTCTCTGCAACGAGCACTCCTCCGTTCCCACCCAGTTTAACCCATCCTATCCAACATCCTCACTCCTTCTTATTAACCCCCCTCGTCTTTCCTTACGTTCCTCCCATTAGAAAGAAGAAAACATGGTGGTAATCCACAATTATGGAAAAAGAAAATTTGGAAGATTCCAATACAATTGACATGGGCACTGATAACTCTACTGTTGAGTGCCCTAAAACAACATTAACTAACCTAAAAGCACATGTGCCTCAGTCATCAATACGATTTGCAAAAATTTATGCATTTGGCGTGCAGCTTCGATATGACCTCGCCGCCCCGCACCTTTTGACTACTACCTGCACGCTCACAGCAGAGAGCCTCGCCTCGCAGTCGGTCTAATGTTCTTGTCCCAGGCGGACGTGTTTTGTCCGCGCTCTTCCCACTGGTCTCATTGGGCCACTACAGTACACAGAGTTAGCTTCTGTTGCTGCTGTATGTGTTGCTTGTTCAAGTCTTTGCTGTGTCCTCGTTCTCATTCATCATTCTGTTTAATGTTTGTTCACTTCAAGAGGTTGTCTGTTCTGTCCAGACTGGAAGGTTTACTTCTCCTTTTCTGTCCTGCTTTTCATGTGAGTGTTGTGCCCTGTTTGTCTCATCCATACAACCCGAGGGTTGCTCGAACCCAACCCTTTGTCCCCCGCGTCCCCCCTTACGTCCTCCCTTTGTCTCGATTAGCCAAGTTGCATAAATATGAGACGTTAAGCAATATCCAATCAAAACCAATATCTCAAATTATGTTTTTATACGGGTCTGTGTCTTTAAACATTTATGAAGCAGTGATTGGGTTATCATACATCTCTCTTTGAGAAGTACGTTACATTACGCTCTCCTCAACACCTCAAGGTTTGGAATATGGCTGAACTCTGGGCCAAATAAATTCATTTCCCAACTTGCATACTCCTTGCGGAGCAAACTTACCGTTTTATGGTCGTGAATAAGGGCGTGGCATGCAAGATTTCGTAAAGTTAACCCCTTGTAATTGTGTTTGCCTTTCCTTTGTATCAAAAATAGTTCACAACTGAAATGCATTGTATTGAGTAGGCCACACATGTTTACTAAAGTTTTGGCACAAACTTATTAAAAAGGTTACTATAGCTTTAGTGTCCTAGAGAACAGTAACAATCTGTATTATAATAATTATATTCAAAACAATTTAATTCAAATTAATATCTAAACTAAACCAATGTATTAAAAAGGAAATAGGCACTTAAGACCTGGATGTGTTGTGCCCTGTGAAAACAAATAACTTAACTGCAGTACATTGTTCATTGTGTGTTATTGTGTGTAGTGATTTACCTAAATCCAACATAGGGTATTTGCCTTAGTTTACTGTAGTTAAATATCTTCATCCTCATCTTGTTCTTACCTTATTTTCTGGTGTATCTATTGTTCCTAGCTTCCTTTGAGTCCATACTCAGTCTCAACTAGTGTCAAAATGAACACAACCGATATGAAAGAAGAACAAAATTGGTGTGGTGACGATGAAGGAGCCCCAAAGCCGTGTACATACGTCATCAAGACTTGAGTTTCCTACCAATACCGACCACCTTGAGCTTGGGGGTATTATCGATCAACTCTGCTCATAAATCTTCTCTGCTGAAGCAAGGGGAAGAGATAGACGGGACAGAACATCACCCTCACTTGAGTTTTGTGGCACTGGATGAATATCGAATTCAACGTCCCTTGGACATTTCTGCTACCTAGAGCTGAAGGGTCCCAAGTTTGACATTAGGGCCTACATAATAAAATATAACACTAGGCAGTAACGTGTGTCTGAATACAATTTTCGAAGAAATATTGGTGTGAGAAGTTTTCGATTTCATAAACAGAATAAGGGTCCAGACCATAATATATTAGTATTAGCTTGTTATTAATCAATCAATAAATCGCGAAATAGCTTGTTATTGTTGTAAAATAGCAAGTATTATTATTAAATTATTATTTAATATTAACATTTTCGCTATTGTCGAGCAAGGGAACATTTAAATGAAACAATAGTTATTATATTTTATTTATTTTATTTATTGTATACCTTGCAAATATGTATTATACATGGTGGCAAGTAGGCTATTCAACATTTTTATCTTAACTCAACAATTTTCTTTTAAAATTAACAATTAATTACAGTATCAACACGTTAACATCATAAATGGTTCCTTCCAAATTAAATAATTTTTCTTTTTTAATTAACAATTAATTACAATATCAAAATTAACAAACAATGACCTAACAAATATTATTCTTTATCTACTTCCTCCAAACATTTTCTGAAACTTTTCACTTTGGATTCCTCAACAGCTGCAGCTGGCAATTTATTCCATTCCACAATTTTTCTGTTGAGAAATGACCACCTCCCAAAATCCTTCTTTGACCCATTACATTCTAACTTCCAGTTATGGTCTTTCCTCCCTTTGTAAAAATAGGTTAGATGCTGTATAGGTGTTTGCTTCGTCGTCGTGCTCCTGATTGCCTAAATTTTTCTGAGATCTAGTAGCTAACACTATAGCTAGTTTCTCAAAAAAAAAAAAACTTTGTCTATTATGATAATAAATAATAAAAGTAAAATTCCTGAAAATGTGATATTTGTGACAATATAGTGTCGTCTCGATGAGCCTCACTGCATATCCTGATTTATTACTCACAACCAATTAATTACACACGTAAAAGCACATGTGCCTCAGTCATCAACACGATTTGAAAAACGTTAATGTACTTGGCGTGCAGCTTCGATATGACCTCGCCGCCCCGCACCTTATGACTACTACCTGCACGAACACAGCAGAGAGCCTCGCCTGATCGCCTCGCAGTCGGTCTGTTGTTCTGGTCTCATTGTGCCTCAACAGTACATGGAGTTAGCTTCTGTTGCTGCTGTATGTGTTGTTTGTTCAATCTTTGCTGTGTCCTCGTTCTCATTCATCTTTCTGTTTAATGTTTGTTCTCAGAAGGTTGTCTGTTCTGTCCTGACTGGAAGGTTTTGTTGTCAGTCGCCGTACACACGTGCCTATTTTTTCCTCGACTTTTGTCAATTAAAGCGTGTAATTTTCAACCAGATTCCGTTACGTTAATAATTGCAATCTTATCTCACTTTCGTAAATAACGACATCGATTAAGTCGATCCGAAATATATGCAAATCATAATAATTATACGAAAACAAAACAGCATAATGCCTGACTCGCACAATGTATGAAATGCTCAAACCGATTGACGTAAGTCGGCAAACTTATGCCAAACTAACCGATAATGAACCGTAAAAGAAAATACTTAATGACCAAAAATTATCCAGTGAAATATGAAGAACAGAAGTGATACCCCATCTAATCACCCGTCCGTCAGAGCTTTACAGTGTACCCACCTCCTCAGGAGCAGGAGGTCGTTCTGGGACCTCCTGTCGAGGCCCTTCGACAGCGTCGAGTCGGGGAGGCTCTCCAGGCGTAGTAGGGCCTCCTCGAGCTGCTGCCACCGCAGCTCGCACCGCTTCATCCTGATAACCTTCAGGGTATTATCGTTTCCGGTATTGAAGTTCTCGGTGGCCTCCGTCGCGGCGACGGCCTTGGCCGCCCGATCCAGGGAGGCCTTCAAAGGGCCCACAAACCCAAGGAACTGGGGGACTTTGAAGTTGAGATCTTGGGTCTCGACATGTGCTGTCGAGAACCACAAGAACCGTTCCAAGTCCTTGACGTAAGAGGTCACCGATGAGTGCTGAGCCTGTTATCAAACAATAAAACACGCACGTAGATTATTTGCAAATCCCACGAAGATCTCTACCGCAAAGCCGCGCTGGAAAAAAGCCACGGCGCACTTAGAAAGAAACACAGGACCATTGCTCAGGCGCTCGTCCTGATTTTTCGTCAACATCTACCCTGCAAATCTAATTCCCCGCGACAACACGTAGTAAAAACCAAAGTCTACTTACTCCCGCCTGCTGGATCTCGTCCAGGTAGTCGAGCAGGTGATGCTTTTTCAGCCAGAAAAGCAGCACCCACTCGTCGATCGCCTGCGGATATTCCAGCCAAGTATTCCAGCCAAGTCGCGAGCCTCGGCAGCAGTCGCCTCGGCCGTGGCCGCATCCATGCCATGGCTGTGAATCCTGAGGTGACGCTTGAGGTTGGGATAGGCTCCCTCGCCGCACACCTCGCACATGACGTATGCCCGGTTGACTGGCTTACTTGCGCGCGGCCGCTTCGCCGCGGTCTTTCTTCGTGGTTCCTCGACGCTCGTGTTGCTCGAGGAGCCATCCTCTGATTGATGGTGCGAGGCGACCTCCTCGTTGGACGAGGAGTCCGTCTCCTCACGGGCTGGCCTCACACCGCGCGGCCTTGCGGCTGGCTTTGCGGGTTTGGTTGTCTCCTTTTGCGACTGAAACATCATCAAAACATAATCACAACTGTTATAATTTCCAAAGCAGGTCGCCCTATTTGACAACCTAGAGATACGTGAGAGCCATAGTCGTACACCAGAATCGTGAGAGTAATATACCCCTTCTGCATCTCGGACCGGCCGGAGACTGCGGCCGGCTGCACACAGGGCGGCAACGGTGTCGTTTCCGGCGTTTCCAGCTTGTCGCATCCTTGGGTGTTTGGAGTCTCGTTTGGCGACGGCTTCCCGGTAGACGGTGCAGCTTCCGTCGTCTCCGGCTCGTCGTTTCCTTGTCCCCCCGCGTCATCCCTGACGTCCCTCCCTTCGTCTCGATTAGCCAAGTTGCATAAATATGAGACGTAAAGCAATATCTAATCACCTTGGTCGTTTTTAGTATCCTTTGGCGACTGAAACAGCATCAAAACATAATCACAACTGTTATAATTTCCAAAACAGGGCGCCCTATTTGACAACCTAGAGATACGTGAGACCCATAGTCGTACACCAGAATCGTGAGAGTAACATACCCCTGTCTGCAGCTCGGACCGGCCGGCTGCACACAGGGCGGCGACGGTGTCGTTTCCGGCGTTTCCGGCTTGTCGCATCTTTGGGTGTTTGGAGTCTCGTTTGGCGACGGCTTCGCCTCAGACGCGGTCATTTCCTTCGTTGTCGGCTGCTGCCGGCCGTCGGTCTGCAGGCAGTCGTGTGCGACCCAAATGGGACTCGGCGTGACCGCCATTCGGAAGCCTTCTAGCTCTTGGCGAACGAGCTCTTCCGATTCGGAGAACTCCGGCGACTGAAACATCATCAAAACATAACCAAAAAGTTATTATTTCAATAGCAGGCGCCGTATTTGACAACTTAGAGACACTTGAGACCCACTCTCGTACACCAGAATTGTGAGAGTAGCATACCATTGTAATCTCCTTGACCACTCATTCAAAATCCACGCTATTCGAACTTGGAATGCTCTTCCGTCTGAAATCAGAGACAAATTTATAAATAACTTCTATGCTTTTAAAAGTGCCACTACTTCCTATTACTCAAATTCTTCAAATACTAATGATAACTGTACAAACAATAAATATTATCAAAACAACCCAAATAATGATAATAAATTACATATTAATATGCTCGGTTACCTGAGTTACTCTATTTACTTTACGAGGACGCCTTTGTTACTGTAAGGAAAGTGTATGAAAGCGATTGATAATTTCAAATGTTTATGTTTTCAATTAATTATGTGTAATTTTCATCAGGCCAATTACTTTGTGTTCTAATTATCTATCATTTTCATTAGGCCTTCATTTTCATTGTTATTATTATTATTATTATTAGTAGTAGTAGTAGTAGTATAGTATATTATCAACAAGGTCGTGCAGGTCTAGGGTTGCCTAGAAGAGGCCTAGGGCTTGTCAAACGTGTTATGTTAGCATTAATTGAATGTAGTCCTATAGCCTAATGGAACTTTAGGCCTACACTGTTGTATTATAAATAATTTTCTACATCTGGGCCTAGGCCCGGGACGGTTTCTGATTTGTTTTATGAGAGTTATGACAACTTTTCTCGTTTTACTCATAGACGCAAAATTTAAAATGTCCGCCATCTGTTTACGTATTTTCTTATCCCGCGTCAATCAAATAATCCACTGCATCCTAGTTCATTCAACTAGATGAAGTATCTATGTTGCAGTGAAATGATTTTTCCCTGATCATGATGACTTTCTAACGTCCATGCTAGCGCTCGGTTGGAAGGATAGGAGAGCGCCTAGCGCTTTGCTACGCAAAGCTTATGTACGTCATTGAACAAAATAGTCAATATCTAGAAGGCAGTCAGAAGTGAAATAAAATTTTATCAAAACAAAAGCATAAAACAAACTTTGGTGGTTTGCAAATAAGACTTGACAGCCAAGATAGAATTATTCGAAATTTATTAGAAACTAAGGCAAATATAAGAACTAAGGCATAGTCTTAATGCTATGCCTAGGCCAAGGTATCTATGTATAATGCTCTCTTTATGTTCCATATTATATTTCTTCTAGGCTTGATAGTTTCTCTGGTGAATAGAGAATTTTCCTTTGACATTTTAGCAGCCATGTTTCTTATTTACGTCGATAATGCAGTTCACAGGACGATATAAATAATGGCACCAAGAGTTGACCACGAGATGTCGGTGAAAGAGGTATCTTTCAGACCTCTTGATTTATATATGACCCTGGCTGTACATACCACCTAGGCGGGTTGCTGTATAGTTTTTGAACAAAATCCAATCGTTGGTTATAAAAAATTAAAAAATAAAATAAGAAAAATAAAAAATAAAAATTTACCTATCGTTATGAAATTTTGCAGGGTCAATAAGTACAACATTCTCTCCTATTTTCCAAATTTTCAGCTAAATCGGTCAAGACCTTAAGGGGAGATGCTTCCAATAGTGCAAACATTGATTGCATCATGAACCCAGCCTGTTATTATTAATTGATACTTAAAAACTTGACATACATGTTAGCAAAGAGTTGATTTGTTACCGTATACTTAAAATTGAGAAATGCATGAACAATTCTTAAGGTACCTATAAGTTGGACAGTTTTAAAAATTTTAACGAAAAAATTTGTAGGATTATTCCCAATAATATTTAGCAAAGGATGATGGAATTAGTTTTTTGGTTTTTGGTTTTAAAATTTGTTTGTAATTTTTTCTTTATTGTAACAATAGAAATTCCATTGTTGCGTAACATATCCCTGACAATTTAACAGAAAAAGAACAAAAATTAAAAAAAGTAAATCCATCGTTTTTTTTTAATTCTATTCATCTATGCATGTGCCAATTTGCAGACTTGTATCTTTAATAGATTTTTTTACACATGTACCTGAAAATATACATATGTATAAATATATATATGTTTAACCTCATTTTAAATATAAAAAAATATATATGATCTGAGTGCATTTTGTAAAATTTTGTAGCATATTCATTAAGTTAATACTTTATTTTGTGTATATATAACGGGGGTACCATCATAATACTAAACATACACATAAAAAAAATATACAAAGAAAAATATGCAGTGGAAACAAAAATAGAATTTTTCAATCCGTTTTTGAAGCATCTTCCCTTAAAGACTTATTGGTAATCATTTTTCGAAAAATGATGTAAAAATGAAGGAGGCAGTGAAGATACAAAGATACACTTTAGAAGGCATGACGTGAATTAGTACAATGCAAAGATGTTGGAATAGTATCATGGGTTATACTGTGATAGTATGAAGTGTACAATGTCAATATCCAGTTAGGCCTACACTGTGTGGTGGGCCTTATGGGAATGTCGTACTCGGGTCATGTTGCACGTACCGGTGCTCGCTCAACAACGCGTCTAACTGAGCGTTTTCCTAGTTTATGAAAGGTTAACATTTTGTAAATTTTATGGGTAAAATTTTAATTCTGTTACCCAAATAAATTATCATTACCATGTGAATATTTAAGTATATTATGCACAAGCGCTGGTTTAGTTTTTTTATATATTATTATTATTATCAGGTATGTTGCGGATAGGTCAATTGTGAAGGGATGTCCGAGGGGAGTTTAAGAGAACACAATCCCTTGCATTCGCATTAACGACTGAGGAAAACCTCGGAAAAAACCTTCAGTCAAAATTGCCGGTCTCGACGGGATTTGAACCCGCGACCTCCCGAATCAGATTCCAGCGCTAAGCACCCTAGCCAACACTGTCGGTGGTTTAGTATTATTGAGATAGCTTCCCTTCATCAGCAATATGTAAATAATATAAAATTATAATTCCTGTAACAGTCCACCCACAACAGTCAAACTGATTTTCAGTGGGGAACATAAAATATAAAGCAGACCTAGCCAAGCCATAGCCAACCCTGTTGTCGCCGATACAGCTGCAAAACAAAATCAATACCTTTTTACTAACGTGGGAACTGAGCGTTTGGCTAGCATACAATTAATAGCTAGTGGCTATTATTATAGTCTTACTCTGAACTGATGGCTTCGTGCACTCATGTTTTGTGTAACGATGTCTTTGTTTCTTAAGTAACTTAGAATGTCGTTGACATCATTACGGACCACATTCGTCTGTGGGTTTTTGTCCATTAAACTCATCAGACTGTATCTTGTAATCCAACCATCTTCTTCAGCCTCCCACATAGCCAAAATAACTGCTATGCAGAATTCGGGCGTCATTTTTCTGTAAAAACAAATAACAGATGGAAACTTTTTTAAACAATACAAGTATAAAATAACGTGTGTTGGAAAGGAAATAGAGAAAAGGGTTGAAAAAGACCGAAGGGATTGCAGGAGATTTCTCTTCCGACAGAAAACACGATATGAGAGCATCATACATCTCCAATATTCTGTTGACAGCAGGATACAGGGGCCATCAAATTCCAACTCGCAACCTTCTCGTGGTGTGGCCCGTGATTAGGGGAGTTTTTCTACCTGAAACTAGTGGCGAGCTCTGGGTCGTCGTCGGGGAACTTTCCCCTTCCCTTTGACTACCTCCCCGACGGCGACGACAATATCAACAAGGACGGATGATGACACAGACGGAGACGACCACGACGTGGGGGAACCTCTGCCCTCCCCATACGCTTGTGGCTGGTTCTGACCAGCACAGGCCTGTCCACCCCTTGTCCCCCCGCGTCTTTCCTTACGTCCCTCCCTTCGTCTCGATTAGCCAAGTTGCATAAATATGAGACGTTAAGCAATATCCAATCAATCAAGCAGGATACAGGGATAGTTATTGCGTCTTGGAATGAGACATTAAGCCATGGTATTCAGTTCCAACAAATTAACAGAACTCTTTTAGTCGCTCAGTTCGCACAGTGTAAATAGAGAAGTATGTAAATAGTTTTACAACATTAACCTCAACGTCAAGAGATAGAATGTCAGCAGATGTTGCATTGTGTTGTGCATTATGTGAGCTGGGTATCCAACTCCTTCAAGGTTTATATTTACCTTATCCTTTAGTTTCGTGAAAACATTGTTGGTTCCTCGGCGGTTGAGACCTCCGAAATTGGTGTTACAATTATCACCTACTGAATGCAACACAGTTCTCTTTCTTAAGCTTACTACTATAATAGTGTCAATATAGTAGTTTTCAATTGTTTCCGATGTTTCATTTGTAAGTGAGCTTACTTTAATAAGTTTGGATCCAACTCCCGTATCTTTGTTAAAATATTGCACTAGAAGAGGAAAATGTTTCTCAGCTTTGTGATTACTTGCATCTGTAGCAACGCTTTAATAGGAACTTTTCTTGATGTCAGCGATTGCGTCATTGACGCATTGAGACCCTATAACACTTTTAATTAGAGCACTACTCTGCGTTCTGGCAGATGAATATTTAGAGGCAATTTGCGAATCACTGAATATAACGTTGAATGAATTATTCCCACAATCAGCGGATCTGAACGAGTGGTGATGTTTTATAGTGTGGTAGGCCATTGTCAGCTTTGCGGCAGTAACATTGTCCTCTTCTGCAGTCCCCTTTTTTACCACGTAATTATCCATACAGCTCGTAGCTTCCTACCTTTCACTGAAGTACACACACGAGACTTTTAGATTTGATGTGGTCATTAATATCAGATCGACCACCGTGACCAATGTTTAGGAAGCAATTACAAATCTTGCACTCGATTTCGTCGTCGTCCCTTCCTTTCTTAATGAAGTGCCACTTGGCTTGGGTGACCATAATTTCAAAAGCAAAAACCGGGACACATGTACTTTCGTTTTGTATGAACTTGCGTGGGCTAGCCGGGGTCTGGAACGAAGCCCCGCGAAAAATTTTTGGTTCTATTTTTCCCCTCTAGATAGCCTGTAGTGAGATCTGAGGCCTGTCGGGTTGTGTTTGGGGGCTGGCCTATGCTTTGAGAGTGCGGCACAAGTAGAAGAGTCAGGTTTCAGGAAATGATAAGTAGGCGCAATCATGTTGAAAACTTCAATGTGTTGACGCGTCGTTATACCACCAGCATTTTACTATTTCAAAATAACTCAAGATTATATTTGGAACCTTCGCGCCTCTACCCGACCATGCACACCATGCGAAAAATTCCATTGGAGCAAGGGAGCAAGGATGACACCTAGCTACGTACACTACTAATTGCAATAATTACTGTAAACTTGTGAAGAGGTGTTTATTTTTAAAGATTCAACATTAGTTACATTTTTATTATGTTTCAGATTAAATAAAACGTACAAAATTAAATCTTACCTTACATTTCTTATGGAATAAGCTACTTCTTCTACTGTGAGCTTGTGGTTGGTCCTGGCTCTGTGTTGTCTGCTGTTCTACTTTTAACATACTTATTTGATGAATGAATTTCTTGCAGTAACTTATTATTTGCTCTCAAAAATTCGTAGAACTGGGAGCAAGTTTCACTGAAGTGTGTTTTTACTATTACAGCAGCTCTGACAGTATCAACGCCTAGACGACTTTTCTCATCTGACCAAAAACAGTTAACAAGTGAGAAAACCCTCTCGACAGCAGCGTTTGTTCCAGGCAAAGAGAGTGTAAACTCGACTACGACAGCAATGTTTTTACATGGAATGTGATTGGCACTAAAATGGCAGAAAATGATCTTCCATTTCTCTTCGAGCGAGAGATTATTTAAATTCCACTCATTTAAATGGGTTTCAACGAACTTACTGACATTCGTGCATTCATCGAATAGTTTATTATCGTCGATTTCACATGTTTTAATTTGTTTGGAACACAGATATGCCCTACTTTTTTCAACTTCCGACCACTGTGGAGCTCTGCGAAGCACCACCCAAGACAATTCTTTGAATTCGTTGTATGGAAGAGACCACTTCTCTATGTACCCAATGCAATCTCCGAAGAATTCACTTACTTGACGCTTGAATTTTTTCTCATCTACGTCTCCTTCGTTTACGAGATCTTGTAGCTTCTGGCTGACTGTGTGAGTTAGAAATCCTTGATCTGTTCTAGCTTGCAGCTTCTCAACAAAACTCGTGACCACTTCAGCTGTTTCTGTTGCGCAAATGTCTTGTTTTTCCAAGTGCGCAATTGTTGAATGAAACAATTGCAGTTGATTTTGAATAAAATTCAACCATAATAATGAAGTTGGAGATGTAAAAAAGTCATGAATTACTGAAGGGCACTTGTCAATTGATTGAAAGTAAGACTTCAGTGGATCAAACATGAGAATGATTCGCTCAACAGCAGGCATGAGAGATAACCAGCGAGTTTTGCTTTGACTGAGTAATTGGTGGTATTCCACATTGACAAAGTTACAAAAACCCTTGAGAGCTTCTGTTCTAACAGTGTAAATGTCAAAATACTTGAAGATCTTGTACACAATGGTTTCAATATCTGTTGGCAAGCAGTCGGCGGCTGACTGTACGCTGTTGTCAATAATATGACATGCACAGCCAATCCCGAAGATAGGTCTCTTCAATCTATCAGTTAGTTTTGAGAACACATTTTTTTTGCCTTTTCTGGCAACTCCACCAAAGTTAGTGTTAGTATTGTCTGCAGATAATGCTATCACTTTGTCAAAAATGTGGTATTTCTTAAGAATACCTTCAATGTATTCTACTTGAGTTTCAGAGTCTTTGGCAGTCAGGTTAGTGAATTCTAATATTTTCACTTTTATACCCTCTTCTGGTACATAATATCGAACTAGTACGGGCACTAGTTTAGTCGCTTTATGGTTGGATGCGTCAATCATAATTGATACGAACTTAGCCTTGTTTAGTTCCTCTGCAACAATACTCATTGCAAACGGGGCGAGAACGTTGACAACAATAGCTTCTGACTTGGTCCGCGCACATGCAAATTTAGGATTGTACACTTTTTTATGATTTGCGAAGTGCAGTCCATTGATCTAAAACTATGGTTGTGCGCAATTAAATGGTACGCAAACGTACCTTCTTCAGCTGCAAGGTCCAGTTCTGGCTTACCAGCATTTTTGCTAGCAAAAAAAGACGTCACTTTCTTACTGGTGCATTTAGCAGACAAGGCTTCCTTATGTTTTTTCTTGTCCAAATGGTCAACAATGTCCGAACGACCACCGTGAGCGATAGAAAAAAATGAACTACAAACAGTGCATTCAACTTTATCAACAATCAGAGATTGTTTAAGATACGGAAAGTCCGTTTCGAGTGTGTCGGTAAAGCTACACTTACGTTTCGGCATTTTGAAGAATGGCTCTTATTCGCGTGAGCTTTCTGCGCGAAACTGCAGGTGACTGACGCCGATGAGACACTGGCTCGACTTCTCAGCGCAAGCCGCCTACAAGCCGGCAGCTCTTCCACCCACCCCCACCCCTTCCCACTCAAGCCGAGACAAGTTCACTGCAGCAACAAAGTGGTAGCCCAGAGAGAGTTGTTTGTTTTAAATTCATATTTCATATTATTTTGTATTAACTAGTGATTGGCTTTCTTTTGAAAAATTATATTGAGAATATATTGTGTATATATATATGTGGATTGTTGTAGGTTTTCGCGGCCCGTCATAGGATAAAAACAGGATCTTGGGTAAAACCGCGTCGAAAATAAGATGAACCAGGGCAGAACCTGGGCGTCCACCGACGTTTCGTCTGTACTACGTCAGACATTTTCAAGGTTGACTGTGACTCTACGGAGGTTGGAGTCACAGTGGTTGGCAAGCACGCAGCGCCCGCCTTATAATAGCCTCGGCTGAAGGTGCGGGGCGGCGAGATTATATAGAAAATAGGTGCGGGGCGGCGATGTCATATCGAAAAAAATATATACGGATGGTGGCAATAGAGAAACAAAATAGCTCAGCTTACTGTAGTGAAACCTTTTTAGTCCGGCTTCTTGTCATAGGGCCTGATTGGTTGTCTTTTGAAATGTTATTCGTGTTTAGAATTATGGAATCTGAAATTTGCACCACCTCCGAGGGATTTGGCTGAATAGGTCAACGGACTACATTTCGAGGCATGAGTGCAGGTTTCCAAGCAAGAGGGAGGCTCTGGCTATCATCTCTTTTGTTCATGTTATTCGGCCGTTTCTCAATTTCTACAGATTCACGGATAATACGTGGCTTGAGCTGTTGTACAGGACAAATAGTTTTTGTTTTGTCAAAATCTATCACATGCGAGTAAGCTTTAGCATGTTGAGCCAGGGCTGATTTCTTGTCACCTGCTTTCACAGCATTAGATTGTTCATTTATCCTCACTGCTATGCGTCTGCCTGTTTGGCCTATGTACGTTTGATCGCAGCGTCGTAGACCTATTCAGCCAAATCCCTCGGAGGTCTACGGACTACATTTCGAGGCATGAGTGCAGGTTTCCAAGCAAGAGGGAGGCTCTGGCTATCATCTCTTTTGTTCATGTTATTCGGCCGTTTCTCAATTTCTACAGATTCACGGATAATACGTGGCTTGAGCTGTTGTACAGGACAAATAGTTTTTGTTTTGTCAAAATCTATCACATGCGAGTAAGCTTTAGCATGTTGAGCCAGGGCTGATTTCTTGTCACCTGCTTTCACAGCATTAGATTGTTCATTTATCCTCACTGCTATGCGTCTGCCTGTTTGGCCTATGTACGTTTGATCGCAGCGTCGTAGACCTATTCAGCCAAATCCCTCGGAGGTCTACGGACTACATTTCGAGGCATGAGTGCAGGTTTCCAAGCAAGAGGGAGGCTCTGGCTATCATCTCTTTTGTTCATGTTATTCGGCCGTTTCTCAATTTCTACAGATTCACGGATAATACGTGGCTTGAGCTGTTGTACAGGACAAATAGTTTTTGTTTTGTCAAAAATCTATCACATGCGAGTAAGCTTTAGCATGTTGAGCCAGGGCTGATTTCTTGTCACCTGCTTTCACAGCATTAATCCTCACTGCTATGCGTCTGCCTGTTTGGCCTATGTACGTTTGATCGCAGCGTCGTAAACCTATTCAGCCAAATCCCTCGGAGGTGGTGCAAATTTCAGATTCCATAATTCTAAACACGAATTACATTTCAAAAGACAACCAATCAGGCCCTATGACAAGAAGCCGGACTAAAAAGGTTTCACTACAGTAAGCTGAGCTATTTTGTTTCTCTATTGCCACCATCCGTATATATTTTTTTCGATATGACATCGCCGCCCCGCACCTATTTTCTATATAACCTCGCCGCCCCGCACCTTCAGCCGAGGCTATATAAGGCGGGCGCTGCGTGCTTGCCAACCACTGTGACTCCAACCTCCGTAGAGTCACAGTCAACCTTGAAAATGTCTGACGTAGTACAGACGAAACGTCGGTGGACGCCCAGGTTCTGCCCTGGTTCATCTTATTTTCGACGCGGTTTTACCCAAGATCCTTGTTTTTATCATATATATATATATATATATATATTAAGTTTTTAAGGCTTTCGTGGCCCGAAGTATTAGAATCACAATTGTAAACTTGTCGGGTTATTTCGCCACGTCGATTTGACTTTGACATGGGTAAGTCAAATCGACGTGGCGAAATAACCCGACAAGTTTACAATTGTGATTCTAAATATATATATATATGGGCTTATGCTTAAAAACCATATATTCATATATATATATATATATATATATATATATATATATATGTTTTGTCTTAAGCTTTCGTGATCCATGGTTAATGTTTTAAGTATCTTTACGGTAAATAATCACGCACAGTATTATAAAAAATAACTTTAATCCCAACGTTTCAGAAAAACTATGTTTCCATTTTCAAGGGAAGGTTAAAAACAAAAATTCAATAAAACAACAACAGCATTATAAAAATAAACAAATAGAAACAAAAAACACACTACCTTCTACTACTACTACTACTGCAGTTCTAGACGAACGTGGGACGGTCCGGACGGACCCAACCATCTTGTCTAGAAATTTGGAATCCAGCAGAATGACTAGAAGTCATACTGCAGCTCTTGAAAAGTATGAGACTGAGCCGCCTGTGGTACCAAGACATGAAGACAGCGATATAGTCTAGAAGATGAGATGCTTATAAGCATTGAAAATCGAATTCCGCTAAACATTTTGAGTACAATATGGAGACATACATCAAAAGACGCGTCTTGACATCAGGAACAAGAATAATGACGTTTCCGCCGTCGCAAATTGTGCGGGTAGCGTGGGCGAGGTCAAAGGTCACGCGCGGTTTACTCATCTATTTTCATAGTATCACATGCGAATTACGCCCAATGTTCTTCGCACGATACAAAGATGGGTATTAAAAGACGCGTATTGACACCAGGAACAAGAATAATTACGTTTCCAAAGTAAATAGTCATGTAGTTGGCGGTGGGCGAGGTCAAGGATCACGCGCGCTGCATTCCTCTATTTTGCTAATAAATCTATCACTATTTATGCTAATTACGCTAAATAGTGTAAGAGTGATATGAAGATGGGTATCAAATGACGCGTGTTGACACTAGGAACAAGACTAGTGACGATTCCACAACGGTAAATTATACGGGTACAGTGGGTGGAGGTCAAAGGTCACGCATGGTGCACTCCACCAATTTGCTATTATCTTTATCTTCGTTACTACTCCTGTTACAGACATCTAGTTTTCACGGCTATTTTAAACAGTACTTCGTTATCACAATGCATATGTAACATCTTAGAACTCTTAAGTAGGTAGTTGGTATTTGGAACATCCCTTTAAATTTCAAATTGCACTGTTGTTCACATTTTTACATTGTTACCTAAAGTTAAACAGCTGGGTCATTAATTACATTTAACCATTATTATCTATTAATATGGGCTGATTCTAGTATAAGGTAAGTTTAGAAATTAGCAAAATTATTACACTATTGTGGTATTATTAGTATTGTAGTTACAAGATTGAAATACTTCATAATTGTTTATATAGGAATGTTTGCGCCATGGAGACGAAAACTATATTAGGAATCGGGGCTCTCAAAGATACGAAATTGTGAGACGAGATTAAATTTGAACTTTATAGGTCTATACTCAGCCAAAAAACGAGGGTAGAAAAGAACAGCTGAGAACTGGTTCCGAATAAGGCATTACACACTTCGGACAAGGGCAGATGAACGTTATCAATAGAATGCCGCGAATCGAACGTAAGAACAAGCTTGTGGATAAAATCAATCAAATTTGAGGATATTAAACGGCTGCAATGCCATTTCATGGTACAAGAAATGATATTCAACATTCACAAATACTCGACACATCAAGCGCCTGCAAGTCAAATTTTAAAAACTAGGGAGGTAACAAAAACTACGTATGCATAAAGAAAGTAATAACCACTAGGTTTTACACTACCGTCCTAAATAATAACATTATTTGGAAGGCTTGCATGTTTTGTCGAAATAAAAGGAAGAGACACGGAATCTACCACTGAGAAAATTATAGAAACCATGAACACATCTAGCCGCGTATTTCTGTATGCAATTACAGATGGCATTATGCGCACACGTCTTTCTGGTATCACTGATCTCATAGCACAAAAAGGTGAATATCATCTTATATGCTACTTTAGATTGCTTCGCTCAAATCATCTTGATGGTGATTCAAAGAAGGACAATGAAGGGTTTGCATCGGGAGAAGTGTATACGATCAATTCTGTATGGTGTCGTTAGGCTGTAATATTTCGTAAAGTTAACATTGAGCCTTGTTAATACGAAAGTAATCGCTTCAAGCATAAAATAGAAGAAACAATTCGTAATATGGTGGAATTTGTGTACCATTGACAGAAAAATTAGTCGATATTGTTATTTCCTTGTGGAGCTGCAACTTGTCACGTAGCTGAAGAAATTGCAAAGCAGAATGATGACGCTCCTTGGCCTTCCATACCTAATGAAGACCATAATCTTGACTTACATAAATCGATGCACAGAATTGTAATGAAGATACGGGACGATCTTTAAAATACTCTAGGCGACAACTTCGTTGGAGGAATGGATACAGTTCACAGCAAAGCTGTTGTTCCAGAATCGCTCCACCTTCTCTTCATATTATTATTGTGAAGAAGATTTCGAAATCTCACCTGCGCGAACTTACAGACCAGGCCAACTCTTTGTGATATGGAGTGGATATACTGACACGAATATAAACTCTAGAAAGACTCTATCATGGTCGGTCGGGATTTAACTAAGATACATAAAGCGAAGTAAATGTCAGTGAAAAGACATTGATTTACCCTATATCAGTTCTGGAGGTTGTATGTGAAAATGGTGTCGATAATGATCCGCTTTACGAAACCAATGAGGCAAGAAAATTGGCAACAATATCTATAGTCCTTTGCAGAGATGCTCCATTGTTTCTTTGCTTATGACCATTTTATTTATGCTCGATGGGGATAGGTTTTTCTAGCTGACATGAATATGCTTGAATGAAGCACTGTATCCTAAAGACCACACAGGATTTGTTGCCGGTGATATTGTAGTTAAATAAAGTTGCACTAGTGAAAACTAGGAGAATGTATACGCAAATCATCAAATGAAATGACAGAAATTTATGTGTAAACAAAAAGATACATATTAGTAAAATAATATCTGAGAACACACGTAACCTTTAGACTTCTACCCACTGCTACCCACATTACATTATGTGTCAGAAACGTCACTTTACTTGTTCCTCGTGTCAAGACGCGTCTTTTGATATACTCTATATTGTGCTTAAATATTTAGTGTAGTTCACAGATAAAATAATACACCGCGTGTGACCTTTGACCTCACCCACCACTACCCGCATGATCTGAGACTACGAAAACGACACTTTATTTGTTCCTGATTTCAAGACGCGTCATTTGATAAATGTCTTCATATCGTTCTTAAAATATTAAGCATGAATCTCATAAATAGTTATAGATACATTAGCAAAATAGTAGAGTGTGTAACTCACTGACCTTTAACCTACGCCCACAACCACCCACACGGCGTTATGCGTCAGCAATGTCATTATTATTGTTCTTGGTGTCAAGACGCGTCTTTTGATGTCCGTCTCCATATTGTGCTTTAGTGTAGTTAACACTGCTTTAGTGTAGTTCACACTTGATATTAACAAAATAGTATAACGCAACGCGCGTGCCCTTTGACCTCCGCCCACCGCGAACTACACGACTTTTTACTTTGGAAACGTAATTATTCTTGTTCCTGGTGTCAATACGCGTCTTTTAATACCCATCTTTGTATCGTGCGAAGAATATTTGGCGTAATTCGCATGTGATACTATGAAAATAGATGAGTAAACCGCGCGTGACCTTTGACCTCGCCCACGCTACCCGCACGATTTGCGACGGCGGAAACGTCATTATTCTTGTTCCTGATGTCAAGACGCGTCTTTTGATGTATGTCTCCATATTGTACTCAAAATGTTTAGCGGAATCCATTTTTTTATTTCCATCTTCTAGTCTAATAGGCCTGCTAGAATGGTAACAAGAAGTCACACTCACAATGCAACCAAGTGATTTGATTTTAGGTTCACTGCAATTGGATCTTTGTAATTTTCTATGTTTGCAAGGTAGTGTGTTTTTTGTTTCTATTTGTTTATTTTTATAATGCTGTTGTTGTTTTATTGAATTTTTGTTTTTAACCTTCCCTTGAAAATGGAAACATAGTTTTTCTGAAACGTTGGGATTAAAGTTATTTTTTATAATACTGTGCGTGATTATTTACCGTAAAGATACTTAAAACATATATATATAATATTATATATAGTATATATATATATATATATATATTGAGTAGAAAATTTGAAAAAAAAAATATTCTTGTTTTTCTAAAAGAGCCAGGTTTCAAAGCCATTCACTATATTTTGACTGGGTAGCATATTTTGGAAAATAGAAAAACGCAGTCGAATAGCCTTAATGGCAATTGTTGTCACTCCTTCCAAGGGTAAGGCAGTACAAAGTTTAGTCACACTGTACATACAGGAACTTTTGTATTTGCCATTTTGTCATTAACACCTAAAATGCTTCAGTAACAAGTTTGGCTTAATTGGACACTTTTTCATTAGATGGCTACATGCCGCAATGTAATGCTTCTGCGCCTGCGATAGAAATGATAGGCGATCTTTATCTCGGTGGTTTTTAGGTGATAACCGCAAATCTCAACCTTTTCTAAAGAGAGCAGATTATCAATTTTAAAAAGTTCATTTTTATCTAAATTGTTTCCGGGTTGCAATGATCGTCTCAGGCTTACACCCTTCCGGCTATAGTGATGACAAGTTTTTGCAAGGAATCATTGAAAAAATAAAGTAAAGTCAGTAAACATACTTGCACTAGACGCAATAAAGCACATTCCAGCTGGTACAGATTCCTGTTTTCGCAGGGTACACTTGAAATCCTGATGTATTTTGGAGGTTTGATAAAATGTGCAGGACTATTAAAAATCATGTACTTTTTTAAAATTATTATTTTTCTCAAAATTAAATACATAAATAATAAAATAGTCAGACTTTATTATGCTCTTCCAAGGATTTGTTGGTAAAAGTTGATAAAAAGTTGCTTTTGCAAGGATTTATTAATAAAAGTAACGTCCATCATTGATACTGGTTCAAATAAACAAATGTGCAGCCTGCCATCTATAAACTCTTGCTCTGGCAGGCTATTTCTTTATGCACCCTGTATTATTTATCATCAATATAAAAATTATTTACGTATCTGTAAATATAAACTTAGTTTGAAATTATTTGAAATATTTCAAACCAAATGGCTTGAAATATTTCACTTTGAAACATTTTAAATGAATTATCTCAATTGAAATATTTCAAACTTTGATCACTATCGTAGAATATTAATTACGTAGTAGTATTTTTTAGGCAGCCTGCAAATCATTGAATAAAGGGGAAAAAATCATAACAAATGGAAACCCTGACCTGTGTTGGATTTAGTTATTGTAGACTGTTAGTTGATGTTAGTTATGATGTTAGTTAACATGCTTAGTAAGCCTCATAACCTCGCCAAGGTCTCAACAATCTAAGAGGTCTTTTTTTAACGTGAAAAGGATAAACCACCCGAGGTTATGTTTGAACGGTTATGTTTGTTCGTAGAACTATAGCTATATTTAGTTAAAAAAGCTTTATTGTTCAAGTGTCCAGAAAATACGCGCAAAAAATCCACCATTGCAAGATTTTTCAAATTCTGTGGAAAGTGGATTTATTTAAAATATATATTGCTTGTAAACAATTTTGACTTCTCGATAACGACCTTGAATGTCTTGCAACACATTCTGTTTGTGAACTTTATAACTATAATGTGTCGGCGACGACGGCTCGACAAGGTCGCATTGTGTTCGCAACAGGCGGCGACTGATTGCAAGATTGTCGGCAATTTACAAAGTTGTTACAAATCAAACAATACCGATTCACTCCCCCCCCCCCCCGCGTCATCCCTTACGTCCCTCCCTTCGTCTTGATTAGCCAAGTTGCATAAATATGAGACGTTAAGCAATATCCTATCAATCAATAGGAATCGATTTCGATTTTCAAATAAATCGGGAATCGTCGTAAATCACTTTACGGATTGAAAAAGAGAACGAAGAAATATGAATGGGAACATTTTCCATTTTTGAATGAAAACATGAAATAAAATATAATGCTTTCTTTTCCGCTTTTACCGATCAATCAGCAAAATTAACCGTTCAAATAGTACTGTTATTGCGGGAAAACAGCCCAAAAATTCATTAAATTACTGTTAACACAACCATTTTGTCAGTGTTTTGTAGTGTCATTACCCAACGTTTGGAAAACTAAATAATGTCGGCACTTTCGAGACAAAATCGATAACAAATGCGTTTTTAAAATAGCAAAGAGCAACATAAAGTTTAATTTGAATTTCATTGAGCATACTTATTACCAATTCCAAAAATTCAAACTTAAAAACATTCAACTATTCAATTTACAATTCGAAACAGGAAATCACTATTTGCAAATTGCCCATTAAACACGATAACAGACTAAAACTTTGTTTTTTCTGGTTTTAAATTTTGTTATCCTAGTCTCTGTTGTCAAAGTTGATCAACAACCTGTTGACGGACGGCTCTAGCGTGGCCAAGAAGTCTCTATTTATGTCAATCTCGTTTGGTTGTACTACCACATTATCAACATTAAGATTCCTGGGCGCGGCAACGTCTTCTTCAGGGGTGGACAAATTCACAAAAAAGTTAGGGGCCAGCACCTTCGCGGTACAGCTGGGGTCTGGGGCGATTTTTTTTTGGGTATTGCATAACTTGCGACTGCCTAAAACGCGATTAAAAGCGAATTTGTATCAATAATAACTTGTGGAAGTAGCTAGCCAATGTTGCATCCATAAATGAAAAACACTCACGAATATATGCTGCAAGGTGCTTGTTTTATTAATAATAATTTTTAGGATGCACTGGTAGTCGCTAAGTTAGTGGTAGTCTGTCGGTGACCTTGCACATGTCTCTGTCCTTTGGTTTCAAAATACCAGTGTTCCACAGATTTTGTTGGAACAAAATTAACAAGATTTAGACCATTCATGTTTATCATCATGAGGTCATTCATGCTTTCAATTGTAACATCGACCTAAATTTGTGTTTTATAATGTTCATTGTGCTGAATCCCCTCTCACAAGAGGCAGTGGAGGTTGGTAGCACAGCTATTAGACCAAGTAGTTTGCTTAATTTAGGAAACCGGTCACGCATGCTTACAACTTTGTCCAGCAGGTCTTGCAGATGCAATTTTTGGCCAAACACTTTGAACTCATAGCACTCTCCCATGATTTCACTCAAAAAATGGTCATTGATTGTTCAAGCTTGTTAATTTCGTCTGTTTTGTAAGTCGATCCATACCATTTACACGTTTCATTGTTATTATCATAGGCCTATCGCAGGCTTAACAATTAAAGAGTTGGAGTTGGACACACGTTTAATGTTAAACAACGTACATTACATCGCACCAGAAGTGTAACAGTACGAGCAAGAGACGTAGCCTCCTAGTCTACTCGTACGTAGGCCGAGCACTCGCGATTCGTGGTCCTAGGCCTAGAGGCTGCACGTGTCGTTATTACTACGCAAGCAACTACAAACAAATGTTGAACGCAATGAATAAAGTGACAAGGTATATTTACATCATACTTATGATACATTGATGAACAGTTAACTGTTAAACACAAAGGCTGCTAGGCCATTATTGCACATAATCCCGTGAACACTCGTCCAGCAAATTAACGAAAGAACTATCCATCGTCGGGCGGCAACAACTGACTGCAAACAATGGCGCTTGCTTGACCCTGACCGACTTCACCGTGGTTGGATTGTGGCATTGAACTTCTTTCTCTTCACACTGAAGGCGTGCAACTCGGCAGCACCTGCAAGACTGGACTGGCAGTGGCTGGCGACTTTGTGCGAGAGAGATAGCGAGCGAGTCAAGTGGAATAGAGGAGTGCTGGCAACTATGTTCAAGAGGCCGTCTGCTTTGGGTCAAACTACTTTTACGGGCGCGTCAACAAAAATAAAAATTTTGACTAAAATTAAAATAAAATTTCCAATTGTTTAAATTTAAAAAAAAAAAAATTGAAAAATGTATTTTTTACTTCTTGATGATTTAAATAAATAAATAAATTAAATTGTATTTTCAGTCTACCCACTCAGTTGTATAACTGGATTAGGGGCCAGCATGAAATCTTTACTCACCCTGGCGAGCGGGCGACCGGTAATTGTCCACCCCTGGACTCTTCTTCCCCAAGAGGTTCAGGGTGGGGCAGACGTGCATCAATTGCAATGTTGTGCAATATGGCACAGGTGAATCTGTCTGGCCGTATGAGGGTCGTAGTGCAGACAACGATGGTTCAGAAGGCACCTCCAACGAGCCTTCATCACTCCGAAACACCTCTCAATGCAACATCTGCTTCGACAATAGACATATTGGTGTAGTTCTCCTCCGGTGATCCTGGCGCTGCGTCTAGAATGGGCATCAGTAGCCAGGGCTCGTCTGCATACCCAGAGTCTCCTAAAAACATAATACAATATTATTAATTCTAACTTTCAATGTTTATTTTAATTCACGTTAAAAAATAATTTAAACTGTTTAATTGTGATTTTATATACATAAAAATTCCTCATTTGTTTTGTTTTTTATACCAACATCAAAAACTTGTAATATATAGCCCTACCATAGATATTTAAACACCTATAGTAGGCTAGATCCACAGTCATTGGTGAACATTGTTGCATACATGATATAAATAATTTTTTTAAAGACTATAGGCCTAAGTGGTAGCCTACATAAAGATTAAAGAGAATTAGAGCAAATTATACATGCCTCTGTTTAATCTGGTCTCGTTCTGCTTGGACGACAGGAAACCTAATCCAACGATGGAGAAGAACATCATTATCCGCAGCAATCACCTCGTGAATGCTACGGCTAACCATCGTCTGGCTCATGGCTGCGCAGAAGTCTTGGGCAACAGATCGCTGATAGGACCCTGTTGCAAAGAAGCTCAATGCTGCTAGAACCTGTTAATAAGTAATAGTTCAGTAAATTAGACAAGGGAGTAACAACAAAAGAGTTTTAATGGAACTCAAATTCCTTGTGTTTGTGACATGTTTTAGGCCTATGCAGAAAACCAAAATATAATAGGTACCCAACAAATAATTACCTGATTGCCATAATAAAATATTTCCCATATTTTGCAATCTTTACGGTAAAAATAATGTTCAAAAGCGTTCCTGAATAAGCCCTCGCATTCCACATTGAAGCCTGGTTTGACAGTGCATTCATTAACATTATTTTGCCATTCAAAAATTGGCACATCTGATAATAATTAGTCACAGATAATTATCCACATAGATAATCACAAATATATTAAGGTAGACCTACAGTTAAAATTAATAATGTTGAATTTAAATTTGACTTTGAATTTGATTGATAAATTCAGCCCACCAATGATGATTTTTTAAATGTATTTTGTATTTTGAGTTTTCAAAATACAATTGTATTTTTGTATTTCAAATAGGCATAAACCTTCAAATTTGTCAATGTATTTGCATCTTGTATTTAAAAATGCTGAGTTTTGACATTTCTAAAATTATTTTGTCCTTCTCGGACTGTAATAAAATATATCTAGGTAGCCTAAGTCTACAATCGGTATTATTTGTCATTGCCCCGGTCCTTATCCATCGATTATGTTAATGGAATGCCAATCTAGCCTTAATTATTGTGGCGCTACCTATTTTACCACATATTTGTAGACGGTACCAATTTCAATGGGTTGTGTTAAATCCAACTGTAGAACTTAAATAAAAATGGGACTAGGACCTAGTATGCATCGCCTTTGCCTCCACAGAAATTGCACTTGTACACATTGTCTTTGGCGTAGCCGGTAGGATGTCTTCAATAAAAGATCGGGCAACGAGCTGCGGCAAACGATACAATTTAATGAAATCCCGCCGGGTCATGTCGTTGAAGGGTTCAGTTATTCTACAGATTTCCATTTGCCGCTGGTGCATACGTTGGCGTAGCTCAATTTGATCTTGTGCGCCTCTCAAAGCGTCCAAGATTCTCCATGCATTCATTATCTGGAAGTAACAAATTGTTATTTTACCCTATATGCCTATATAATAAAAAGCCTAGGTCTACGGTACTTTTAATGTAGTGGTGCAAGAAACGCAAACATCCATTTGTCCAATTGGCCGGTTGCAAATAGGCCTATTTGAGTGAGAATTTTATTATTGTCCAAGTAGGGCCCATACCTAGTCGTACGTTGGGTCTCCGAAAGCTGGAAAATGACGCTTTATATAATAGTGCCTAGACCCTATCGGTACTCTAGTTGTAATTCTAACATACGAATAGGCGTAGGCCTACGATTATAGATTTATATAAACCCTGAAAATTATATTGGGTTGGGTCTATGTTTAGCTTTTAACATTAGTGTAGGGACTTAGCCAACGGTATGCCTATGCCATGAATGTCGGCCAAGTTTGATATGGGTCTCAGCCCACAGTGAAATAGATCTTTATTTAAGTTACTGGGCCTTCAAATTCCAACTCGACACCTTCTCGCGGTTTGGCCCGTGAAAAGGGGAGTTTCACTCCCTGAAACTAATGGCGAGCTCTGGGTCGTCGTCGGGGAACCCCTTCCCTTTGACTACCTCCCCGACGGCGACGACAAAGACAACACGGACGGATGATGACACAGACGGAGACGACGACCACGACGTGGGGGAACCCCTGCCCTCCACATATGCTTGTGGCTGGTTCTGACCAGCACAGGCCTGTCCACCCCTTGTCCCCCCGCGTCATCCCTTACGTCCCTCCCTTCGTCTCGATTAGCCAAGTTGCATAAATATGAGACGTAAAGCAATATCTAATCCAAATTTAAGTTACTTTCATAGCCTTTACCAAGGCCAAGGTCTTTGTAGTGTAGGTATGTTGGCTCAATTTCCTAGCTCTACGCTAGGGCTAGGCTTGGCCTAACTTACGTCTATGCTGGTTTTCTAAGCCTAGGCTAGCTAGGTCTATAGGCCATGTGTACGGCATGACATTTGATAGTGATTTGATAACATAGGCCTCTAGGCCTAAACTATGTTGGGTTAGGGCGTAGGCTAGGTTTAGGCCTAGCCCTATGGTAGGACCTTTGTTAAACTAGGGCAATTAGATAGGTACTAGGCCTAGGACCTAGAGCCTAGTTAAGCCTAGGATCTTTGTCCATCAATCCTTGTTTAATAGCTGTTAGGCCTAGGCCTATTGCTAGGCCTCCCAAGAGTATTACAATAAATAGCCTTCACACGGATAATGAAGCCTAGACTTATGCCAAGGTACATAATATGAAAGGAAACTTACCCGCAAACTGTAGTCTTTGGGCCTAGCGCAGGGCTGCCTCCAAAAAATAGTGTATCCTAAAAGAGCAGTTGAAATATCCTGTAATATCAACTGGGTCGATCACTTACAACCGAGTCGATTACGGTAGAAAACGTACGGATCCAACTCGGTCGGAGTTATGGGCACCGTGTTTGGCCACTGAGCGCGCTTGTGAGATCGAGTGAAGCGCTCACGTGGCGTGGCAAAGCCGCGCAATTGTCGAATGTAGCCTGAGATTCGCGGGCGCTCTGTCAGTGGGAAACTCATCTATCGTCGGCTCGTACGAATTTATTATTCAATGCGAATTTTAACATGTTAATGCAGTGAATGATTCCTATAATCGTCGAGTTAAGGGCCAGGCTAACTATTCATAATATATAATATCCACACACCATCTCACTTCGAAATGAGGTGATAGCATAAAAAAGGTCTCTTACCTTAAAATATTTCAACAGAAATGATAATTTTTGCTTTTGAATATGAAAATAATAGTTGCCCTGGTACGTTGTTTAATCTAGGCCTACTCGAAATATAGAGAAATCTAAGGTGTATAAAAATAGTTTATTCCTTGCAAAGGTATTCTTTATTCTTTATTCATTTATTTCACATTGATCGTGTTTTTAACAGATATTACTTCTCCGTAGAGAGAGTGTGAAATAGTCTTAAAAATATCGAAGATACAAAATACATACAAAAAAACAACTAACAACTAGGCCTATATGTAAAACAATATCAAAGGTATGGTTATATTATAGTAGTAGTAAATAAGTACACCTGGCCATCCATTTAAATTGCGAAATACGTCGCAGATTGTCACGGCATAGGCCTTCAATAACTAAATTACATTACTAAATTACAGGTTTACAGCTAAGTAGATAATAAATAATAATTAGATTATAGTAACAAGATTCAAAAATATTCAAAGAAGGGTAGGGCTACAGCAAAATTTAAATATACTCAGTTTACATAGTGTCAGAAAAGAATTCGTTTAAACAGAAATATGCTTTGTTTATGAGAAATTTCTTTAGGGTTCCTTTAAAGAGATGGGGGGACACACCTTTTTTGATCTCGGGAGTTTATTGTAGATCTTACCACACAGGTAGCCCGGGTTTTTGGGTTTGAAGAAACTGTGATTGAAAGAATGGGAGAAATGTCAGTGCTTGATCGGGAAAAATGTGCATGGGTCATGTTATTCAGAGGAATGTGTCAGGGTTTGTGTGAGCAAAGGTTGCGGCCATGTGTATAAGGGTCGAGGTTAGAGTAAGTATACCGAGTGCAATAAAGTGATGTCTGCAAGACTGTCGCCGGGATATGCCAGTGATGATGCGCACAGCTCGCTTCTGTATAATGAATACCCTATCAGCTTGTGGTGATGACCCCCAGAAAATTTGACCGTAAGAAAGAATGGAATGAATGTAGGCATGGTAAACCAAAAGAAGCGTAGAAGAATTTACAGCTAGTTTCAGTCTTCGAAGCATGTAACATCCACTCAGCATACGAGGAGCAACTGTATTAATGTGGGGAGACCAGTCGAGCGTTTCACTTACGACAAGGCCTAAGATTTTATGTGTGGCAACTCTTGATATGCTTCGGCCCTCCAGTCGTATTAAAGGACTCGCAATGGGCTTTAGCGAATTAGAGTGAAAATTAAGAAATACTGTCTTGGCACTTTGAATTGCCAGTCGTTCCATTTGGCAGTAGGTTTACATTTGGGAGACACGGCAGTTGGCGACTTCTGTCATTTGTACAGCATTGGTCTTGGGGGATGTATTCAATTCAATTCAATTCAAATGCGTTTTATTTCATTAGCAATTGCAAAAGCATTGCTCACTTAAAAATACATACTTCATGTACAAGTCTTGAAATACGCTTTAACTAATTCTAAATCTACTTACAAAATACCCTTTAATTTTACATATTTTAAATTTTACATGCAAAATAAATATAACATGTTATTCATTTTACATTCAAAATTAAAATTTACATATTTCATTACATATAATTAAAACAATAATATTTCCTCATCGTCCTCAATTTTTAGTTGTTTATCGTCAAAATTAAATTTGTAATACAATATTCACAAGATAATTTCATATCATTTAATTATTCATAGGCTCTATTTAAATACAATACAATAATAACAAAAATTTCTTCTCAGCGTTATATTTTTACCCTCTTATCTTTCACCTCAAATTTTTAATACAATATTCACAAGAGCAGTATTTACCATCTTGAAAAATTTTTTTAACTATAAAACCCATAAAAATTAGATATTGTTTAACCTTTATTTTAAATTTGTCTCTATTTATGTTGAGGTCTTTTAATTTAGTTGGTAAATTGTTTAAAAAGAAAACCCCAGTTTTAACGGGGGTCTCTGTTTGATAGGTTGATCTTGTTGGGTTTGGGTAAATTACTTTTAAATCTTGTATTCGGGTTATTTAAAAAACTGTTTGGGGTAAAATGAATGGATTATCTTTGACAAATGTAAGAATTTCGAAAATGTTAAGCAAGGTACGGTTAAATTTTCAGCTGCACAAAAAGTTTTCTGCAAGATGATTATAATTTTTTCACCAAAAATTCTGCACCCTTTTTTTTGACATTTGAATATGTTTTTGAGAAAATGTAGACCCCCCCCAAAATTATATACCATATAGTAAATAATTGTACTTTTTGAAAAAAATGCTGTTCTGTAATGGGGTAATCACTATGTCTTTTCTTTAATGCAAAACATGATGATCTCAAACGTTTGCCTTTTTTATGAATGTGTTCCCCCCAAATTTGCTATAATCAATTTTTATCCCGGTAAACGACAGTGTCTATGTATTTAATTACACTATTGAAATTAATTTTTATTTATTAATTTTTCCCTTTTATTTAAAATCTCTTGGGTTTGGGTTTTTTGCGCCGTTAATTTTAAGTTTTTTGGGTTAAAACCCATTCCTTAATTTGCAAGAAAAAATTTTAATTTTTTGCATTAATTTTTCCTCTCTTTCCTGTAAAAAACCACACGGTATCGTCTGCAAATAGTTAACTATGCTAAATTCATATTTATATTTTCAGGTAGTATTTATGTACAAAATGAAAAAAAAGGCCCTAATATTGACCCCTTGGGGGCCGCCATTTCGATTTCTTCCCATGATAGATTCTTTTTAGATTTACAATTTTGAAATTACCCTTTTTTTCCTAAATAAATATGCTTTATCCATTTGGGGGGAATACCCTTTTACCATAAAAATTTTAATTTCTTAATTTTAAAAATTATGTCAATGGGATCGAAAGCTTTTGGGCAATCCACATTAAAACCCGTTACTCTTTTTAGTTCTAAAGCTTCAGTGATTTTATGACTTTTTTGAAGGTTTTGAAGTGGTGAATATTTCTTTCCCAACCCGTGTTTTTCCTCACATGAATTTGTTAGTATCAGAAAATTCCCTTAAAATTTTAAAAAACTTTTTTAAAATTTTTTTAGAAATTGTTTTGAAAGCTATTTATTATATTATTATTTTAATATTATCTATTATATTTTTATTAATTTTTATGCACTGAAAGTTCATAATGTAGGCTACCATGTTATTTCTAATGCAACAAAGAATGAACAAGGTTATTATACAAATATCAGAGTTCCTCTCACAGAAACAGTAGGTACTTACTTGGATGTTTGCTTTTCTCTTAATATCCCTCAGTTTTTTAAGTTTTCGTGCGTTCCTTTTTTTTGTAGAAAAGTTTTTGAAGGCTCTTTTGATCTGTGTGCAGAAACAATTTGTTTTTAGAGGTCCTAAAATATGTATGTATACAATATCTTTTTTGTTACCTTTTTTGAATAGTGGCTTAATAACAGCCCATTTCGCCATATCTGGGTAAATGCCAACCATGAAGGAGAAAATTTAATATTCCGCAGTGGTTTGCTATAAAACGCGATGGATTGAAAATATTTTACTTGGGATTCGTCCCAACCTGTTTAGTTATGGATTTTTAAACTGGTATGATTTCTAAATTTCTGATTCGTGATACGTCAAAACCCTATATTATGTTGGTTGTATTCAAATAACACGGGGTTTTTGTTTGCCAAACATTCTTCATAGTATCTACAGACCTATCAACAATGGGATCTCCCTGGCTGAAGTATTTATTAAATGAGTTGGGAACTTTAACTGGGTCTGTAATATCATTCCATCCACGTTTAATTTAATTTTAGTTTCCTTATTAGGCAAATTCTTAAAGTTTTTGTCTAAACATGTGTTTATAATATGCCATGTTGCTTTAATTTTATTGTCAGAATTACTTATGAACTTATCGTGATAATTTTGTTTTGCCTCTCGTATATTTTTAGAAAGTGATTTCTTAAGCAGTTTAGTTATGTCATCCGCATAAAGCATGAGGTATTCTTTAATGCAAGCATGAATTGTCTCTTTAGTAAGTATTCCAGGTAGGTTGTTTATGTATAGAATAAAGAAAAGTGGGCCAAGGACCGAGCCTTGCGGACCACCGGTGGTTACTGGTTAGCGGCGTAGACAATACTGGCATGTTTGGAGAGAGAGATTTGACTCTTACAGTTTGCGTACGGTCAATCATAAAGGAAGCTATCCAGTTTAAAGCTGGACCATTGTTTCCCCATAGAAGCTAGTTTGCATAATAAAATATCATAAACAACTGTATAAAAGGCCTTATTTAAAACCCAAAGAAAAGGCCAATTAGCAGTATCTCCTTTACCCAAATGCAGAAAATAGAGACGCTAGAAATGAAAAAAATGCCGTGGTCGTTAAATCTCTTGAGCGGAAGCCTTTGTTGGGAATTATCCAAAAATATTATGCTTGGTAAGATATGTAGAAATACGGTCATACAAAAATGAGTTCATATACTTTCGAGAAGCCGAAAGAAAGGGGAAATTTGGGCGGTAGTTGTTAATGTTATCTTTTTCCCTCGTTTGTGAATGGGAAACAATAATGGCCTCTTTAAGATAGAAGGAAAGTGGCCCTGCTCAAGAGACATATTTATAGCATGTGCAAGTGGAACAGAAATTTGTTTGGCTGACTTTACTAAGATTGCACTGGGGATACCGTCTGCCCCACACGAGTATTTCGGGTTAATTTGAGTTATGACACGTAGTATTTCCCTTGGGTACATGGGCGATAGGTAAAGAGAGTGAAGCGGCCTTTGTCCCAACTCATTGGAAGTGCTAGGTGGAATATTGTTTGTCGTTAGGTTTGGAGCTGTTTCTGACTTAATAATATTCCATATGGTTTTTGATTTATTTGTTGAAGTTGCCACACCTTGTCATGGTATTTGCGTTTTGATGCCTTTATGGTTCTTGAGTGAGTTTTCTTTTTTATGTTATAGTTAATTTTAAGGTCTTTATCGATGGGATTTTTTTTTTTTTACAAAGTGTCCCTTTGACTACCTCCCCGACGGCGACGACAATGACAACACGGACGGATGATGACACAGACGGAGACGACCACGACGTGGGGGAACCCCTGCCCTCCCCATACGCTTGTGGCTGGTTCTGACCACCACAGGCCTGTCCACCCCTTGTCCCCCCGCGTCATCCCTCACGTCCCTCCCTCCGTCTCGATTAGCCAAGTTGCATAAATATGAGAAGTTGAGCAATATCCAATCAATCAATTTTACAAAGTGAGTGCATGTGGCGTAGGTCAGAGGAGTCTGATTTAATTTTGGTGTAACCACTCTTTTTGCTTTTTGGGTATTGTCAATTTTACATTTGGTTAGAGGAAATACAGTGTTAAAAAGAGCAATGAATCGCGAGTGAAAAGCATTAAAACAATCATCTGCCTTTGTTGCCTCATATAGTAAAGGCCACTCCTCACTATGCAGCAAAGAAAGAAAATATGCAATGTTTTTTTCAGAATACTTCCGCTTGTATACTGATTGACCGATAGGTTTAATTGCAGCCGGAAGTTTAAGCGAAAGGGCAAGGTGGTCTGATAGGCCTGGATCGATTAGTGATAGTTTTTAAATTTTGGGTGTCGGGTTGTGAAAATGTTGTCTAACTGGGTTGAGCTTGTGGGAGTAACTCTCGTTGGCACAGAGAAGGGGATTTGAGGTTGAATGAGCTTAATAGATCTTCTAACTGTGTTCTAATTTGTTGAGTTTGGAGAAATCAATGTTGAAATCACCACATAGTATGATATTAGATTTTAAGTATTTTTTTGTGACTGTGATTAAAGTGGATTCTAATTTTGCTAAAAATTCAGTGATATCACCTGAAAGGGGATCTATAAACTGGGATTATAATTAATTACTGTAAGATAAGCTCCACAATATCCCAGCAGATTCAAAAACTTTTTCAGTGTTAAAGGAGTTAATTTCAGATACAGGAGTAACATTTAACTTTGACTTAGAAGAATTGCTTTCACCACCCATAGGGGGATTTTCGACAAAATAAGCCGGATGTGGTATATTTTGGAATGACAAATTAAGAAGCCCCAATATCAGATAGCCAATGTTCACAAATACAAAAAATATCTGGAGATTGTTCATTGGAAACAGTTCAATTTCTTCCTGTTTGTTTTTATAGACCTAACATTCATTTCTAAGATATGTGGTGGGCCTACACGGTGGTTATTGAGTCCTAGGTTCCCCGGGATAGGCTGTTTTCCGTGAAAATTTAGGATTGACAGCGGAGCTGGAATTGTCTTGTGGTTGGTTTTTGAGGTACGCAACGGTTGTTGACGGACAGGAGGGTTGGTTTGGTCTTTGGAATTGAGAACTATTTGGTCTTTAGGCTTGCACTGAATCGTTGGTGCAATGGATGCATCAGATAAAACTGTATTCGTGTTGGTCATAGGAGATGATCGGCCAATTGTGTCCTCATTTGGGTCGATTGTGTCAAGATGATCACCTAGGCTCGCGTCGAGGGTCTCGTTCAGGTTGGTGTTGGGTTCCGAGACAGCGGGCACGGTGTCCTGGACCAGGGCCGAGTTTCCTTCAGGTGACTCGACGGACTCGGGGGCATTTAAGGTGGAAGGGCCTGGGACCGGTTTGACCAGTAGACAATCTGACACAGAGTCAGCGGACAACCCGTCTGTTTGCTGAGTTGGCCCCTCACCCTGGACTGTTTGAGACTGGATGGGTTGCTTTTCAGTTGACTTGTTGATCAGGATTTGAGAAGCCAGAGTCGTGGTCTCACTGGTGCGACTCACTTGGTTAACTGGACTCAGCGTTGTCGCGACGAGGGCACCGGGATTTTCCTCAATGGGGTCGGTGGTCTTGGCTGTCTTCCCTTCCGAGTTATGAGCTGATGCAGCATCCTGTCCAGGTTTAACTGATGGGTGCAGTCTTGTCAGTTGGTGGTACTGTTTACGGTATGGTTGCCATTCCATGGTTTCACTGATTTCTTTCAGCATATTGAGAATTTTCAGTTGCCCTGCATTTGTTGGGTGGAGGCCACCTTTGGATATGTCCACTGGCGTTATCCATTTGTTAGTGTTTACATAAGTGGCTCAAGAGTCTTACAGGCCCATTTTAATGATGAATTTATTTCGTCAATAGTAGAATCTGGAATATCCCTTCTGTATACTATGCCTGTATAAGCAATAGATGCTGTCTTGTAGAGTTTCTGGCAGCTTCTGATAAGTTGGTATATGTTATCCATGATTCTTAAAGGTTCCATGGTCTGTACCGAGTTGGTACCGTTGTGAATGATGACGGTGGTTACTTTCTTGTGGTGCTCCGCTGGAGTTTCATCGTCGACTTTCTTTTGCAGTTGATGGGGCTTATTCCAGGGTATATTTGAATAGCAAGTTCTGGAGGGGTTTGGAGGTACTGACAGCCACCAAACATTGAGTCACTTAGTACTACCACAGTTGTAGATGGCGAGAAGTTCTTTGAGTGAGCAATGGTAGACCTAGGTGTTTGAACTTCATTGAAACTTACGGTTGGCTTAGGCCTATGCCTATCTTTGTTTGGTCTTAAAACTAGAGGCAAGCGATTGTTTCTGGCCCTGACGGAACCATTTGAGAGGATCGGGAAATTTTCCTCGTCTTCTAGTGCTAGTGCTAGGGGTCCGAATTTATTTGAATGGCAGAATGAAGTAGGCTGTGGTTGTATTGGCTCAGTGTTAGAAGCCGAAAGCGTGGACATAGATGGATCCGTGCAGAAATTACCTGGCCTTGCGGGCCTCGTTGGATCACCAGCGTGGGTGGGCCTAGGCTTACGCCTTTCTGTATCCCATATCGGGTTAGTCTGGCTTGGCTTATTTGCTCTGTTTGCATGTAGGCCTAGGTCAGGTTGAGGGCCTGGGGCTTTGCTAGGCCTGTTATCTTGGGGGCTCTGGGCAAGGCCTAGGCGGCCTATGCTTGCTGCTGTAGGTAGGCCTATATGGTTTTTGCAGGGCATGGGCTCTGTTTGAGGCTGATCAGTTATACTTTGGGGTTGGCCGCTAGGCCTGGGGTATTGCCTATCTTGGCCTAGGCCTGGGACCCCTAGTCCCGTTTTGTGGTTGTTATTGGCCTCCCTTTGAGGTGGACCGAAGCCTACTAGGCTTTTTGTGGCGAGTTGCGGTGCTACTGGTACCTGGTTTGATTGATTTTGTGTTAGTAGACGTGGTTGGCGTAGGAAATCTTGTTCTAGGCTCAGCACCCGGCGGCTTGATTGATCCAGGAGCCCTCGCAGGTGGTAGATATTTGTCCTATCTTGCTGGACGTCGTGGAGTAGAACTTCTTTAATTTTATTTTTTTGGTCGCATTCCGTACAATTCATCTCGAGTTTATTGTTGATTTACACTTTTTGAGAAAGAGGTAGCCTACCTAGGCCCCAACTTTAGGCCTGTGCCCTGGACTTAAAACGTGGTAAGGTTATGGTTGAGGTTATGGTGGACGGCGTCACCATATGGTTTTTCTCAAACTGTATAATTGCGAATTTGTAAAGTTCCCGTGCTTAAATTATTATTTCAGACACGCACTTATCACTGTTATTACTTATTAGAATGAGATTATGGTAGCTATTATCTTTGTTACCGGGAAAAAACGAGTTTTATACAGACAAGATACCTTAATACAGCCTGACTACGGACCACCGCCTTGTGAAGTGTATATATGAAGAATATAGATAATAATAAAACATTCAATCAAAATATATTTTGTTCAAACTAGCATTTCCGGAAATAATAATAAACAAAAACTATCTGCTAAGAAAATCAGCATGCGAGTAAAAGTTTAAAAATTTTTTTAAAAAATTTGG